>JARYGA010004816.1:0-165888 GCA_030545235.1 Helianthus tuberosus | reverse complement strand
AAAAACGATTTGGAGTAGATATAGTCAACGAAATTACACGCGTTGATGCGCGGAGTAGAAAAGCCTTGTATTATAATACGGGCATCCATTAATGTCGAAATTACTAACTGTTTTAAATGTTTTAGTTGAAGGACACTCACATATGAAGATAGCGAGAGCTTAACAAATCGCAGATTTGATAAAGGAACTGTCACATCCCATTTTCCACGTGTCACCGGTGGGCCCGGTGGGGGAGTATCGTGACGTGGTTGGCAACATAATAGTCTAACAACACAATAATCAATATGCACAGCGGAAGCAAAATTTAAAATATGATACAACCGAATATAATATTGTAATATCAAATGTCACAATATTCGAAAGTTTATCCACAGATGGATCGTAAATAAAATAGTATTAATGGTTCAACAGACTTCAGGCATCTTAAGCTTGTGAGACTTCTAGTGATGCTAAGGAGAAATCCCAGCCAATTACGCTTAGTACCTGCATTAAATCTTTTTGGGAAAATACGTCAGTTTACACTGGTAAATACAATCAACTGACTCATTTTGGAAAATGATTAAAAATTTGTTTGGATGCACATGGCATAAACATTTTATTTAACTTGGGAGAATTATTTAATATTATAATCTTGTGAATGAATTACATGTTCCTTGTGCGTTCAGTAGCCCGGATCTTGTCTGGGTTAAAGATCAATAGACACACCACTATATACTTTTGTGCACTGACGGGTGTACGCCTACACCCCGCGCTTAAGTCGTGGCCATTTCGTAAAATGATGCCAAGGATATCCGGGACATGGTCATTAACCCCCCAAAGGCTTTAAGTAACAAGACTGTTTAAACGAGCCGATCAAATTTATTCAATTACCCACTCAACGGTGGAGAATTTGATGCCCGATCAAGCGGTATGCTATATACCGTAACCCAAGCCCGTATAGGGAAAACAAGTTAAAAGTATTTACCTGAGCAATGTATAAATCACAATAAGCAAAATGCACGTAGCTTTTACTGGACCTCCTAATCTGGAACGAAGGTTTTATAATAACCTATTAGAATCCTAACGGGCCTTTAATTAAGCTTAAGCTTAGACCGGCTAGTTTCAAGATACGGTTCGTACGCACGATTGAGCGAAGACCGGATAGAATGTGATTTAGACCCGAGAAGTTTGAAGACTTGTTTAATATGGGTTTATTATTCACATTCTGGATTTTGAGATAAAACCGTTAAGGTTTAACCCGTTTCGGCTAATTTATGTAAACTGGTTACATAAACCGAACCGTACGCGTAATAAGCGTAACGGGTATTCATGAGAGCTATATACAGGTTTCCTAAGTTAATTATGCCTCAAATATGTTGTGACATCAGTAAGATGTCTTTCATTATGCCCGAAACGTGTTTAAACACAAACTAGGCCCCGTAGGGGTAGTTTGGTCATTTAAAAGTTTATAAAAGAGTTTTAGTAACAACCTGAGTTACAGGTCTGATGTAATCAGAAAAAATACATAATTTTCCAAGTTATATCAGTAGGATAAAGTGTATATGTGAAATTTATCAATTATAACCAAACTATGCCCCGTAGGGGTATTTTGGTAATTTCACATAAGCCGAAAAGCTCAAAACTGAAGTCTGAGTTTATCAACTTTTGCTTACTGTTAAAATATCATAATTTACCTCAAATATCAGTAGGTATCAACCTTAGTATGTTTAAAATAGTTCTAGTGCATACTATGCGCTAAAACGCTTAATTAGGCGATTAGAAGCCGTTTCCGGGTTCTATATAGGAATCTGATATTTTTATATTTCCAGGAGGTTTAAAATAATTTATTTATCATATATAATTAGTAGCAAAAGGTTTGGAGTCGTTTAGATATGTAAAACTCATTTTATAGCCCGTAAGGGCAAAACTGACAATTACCGGATTAAGCCTACGACTATAAGTTATGCTCAGCCTAAAATTAATTAAAAATCTTTAAAAATCCCAAAATAATATATTACATCAGTGGGTAAAGAGTTTGATATCAAAAAGTATGTTTAAGTAGGCTATACGCTAATTACGCCGTTTTATTAACATAAAGCTTTCAATTTACGATAATGAGCATAACTCTCAATCTACACCTCAAACTGATGTCAAACTTTGCATACAAGTTTATATATCAGTAATTAAAGTTTCTACTCTTTTACATTTCCAAAAATCACGTTTTAAGGTAATAAGGGCATAATGGTCAACATATGAGCAATTAACGGAATCATGCATATTAATTGGATAACTAATGATCCGAGGTGTATAATCACAGAGGGTTATACTAGCATGTAACCTGGTCCAAATAAAGCTCTAAGGGATTTCTAAAACATGCCATAACGGGTCAGAACTGAAAGTCAAAGTATAAGTCAAACTATGCGACTTTCGGTTCCGAACCGGGTCTAAACAGGAAATTGTCGGGTTGAACATGTTTAGACATGTTCTTACATTAATTACCAAGTTATATTAATTATCAAATAGGTTATAAGTGTTCTACATTGCTAATCATGCATAAATTGCATTTTAAACATTCTGTTGACTTTTTACTAGTAAGTTTGACCCGACATTTAACCTAGTTAGAGTGGGAATCAGGGGAAACCCTTTTAAGGTTTTATTACCCACATAATTACCTACTTAAAGGTACTTTTGATTCGACTAATCACTGGACCATTAGTGATTAATCTTAAAGTCAACCGTTAATTACGACGGTTTGACTTTTAAGCTAAAACTAAGCTAAAACTTAATTTAGAAAGGATTAGTAAACTTACTGAAGTCCTAAGCTTTATTAGTGACCACTTGAGAGAAGGTTTGAGCTCCAGGAATGATCAGAAAGCTGAAGGAAATGGTGTGATGAATTGTTTGCACCCAAGACCCTTTTATAGTGAATTCAATCACCACAAAGTGTTGACAACAAAGTCTAGCACTTAACACAACATTCCCACAGGTGTCCTACATGTTTAGGGGTTGTTTAGGGGCCAAGGGAGATGTGGAAAACCGTTTAAGGGTGAGTTTTTGCGTTTAAACAGCAACCAGGAACATTTATGTCGCTGGGCAGTTGCTTGCGCACCGTAAGGCTTCTGTTGTTGCGGTGCGCAAGCGTTCATCAGCAGCCAAACTTTTGTTCTTTCATGCATTCGAAAGGGCAACCTCATTATCCGATTTTGGGGCCTTGTTTTATCAATTAGGGGCCCTTAAAATGTGCCTTTTACTATTACATACCCTACCATTTGGTATGTTTCAATGAATTCATTTTGAAAGTGCCGAACAAGAAGGTTCACCGTGCATTTTCTTCGTAGGAGTCCACTACCTCAATTATTGTCAAGAATTTCTGGATTTAGAAGTTTAAGATATATATACTTGGGTCTTGGGATTTATAAATGAGGTCGTTCAGAGGTAAAAATTAACATGACGCCACTTTTAAATCCTGCCAAAACATCTTTATTAAATCCGGGTTTACAACGCGTTTTGTCTTACATGACACGTGTCGTTATTTCTTTGAACACGAATTTTCGAGGTGTTACATCCTCACCCCCTTAAAATAAATCTCGTCCCGAGATTTACAGAAATGAATAAGGGTACTTTTCTTTCATGGTGGATTCAACCTCCCACGTATACTCGGGACCTCTACGGGCATCCCATTTGACCTTAACAATTGGTACATGCTTCCTTCGAAGCTTCTTTACCTGTCGATCTTCAATCGACAATGGTTTTTCCACAAAATTCAAGCTCTCATCTATATGCACATCTGTATGTGGTATAACCAATGATTCACCAGCGAAACACTTTTTCAGATTGCAGATGTGGAACACATTGTGAATTCCACTGAACTCTTCAGGTAAGTTTAACTTATAGGCAACTGACCCGACACGTTCGATAACCTCGAAAGGTCCTATGTATCTCGGGCTTAGCTTGCCTTTCTTACCAAATCGCATCACTCCTTTCCAGGGTGATACTTTGAGCAACACTTTATCACCTACTTCGAAGTGAAAAGCTTTACGCTTTGGATCTGCGTAACTCTTCTGCCTATCTCGGGCAGCTTTGAGACGGTCACGAATCTGGACAATCTTGTCCGTCGTCTCGAACACTATCTCTGGTCCTGATAATTGGACATCCCCAACTTCCGCCCAACAAACGGGCGATCTACACTTTCTACCGTATAATGCCTCGAAGGGCGCAGCCTTAATGCTGGTATGGTAGCAATTGTTGTAGGAGAATTCGATTAATGGTAGGTTCTTATCCCAACTACCACCCAAATCGATCGCACATGCACGCAGCATGTCTTCCAACGTTTGAATAGTACGCTCACTCTGACCGTCAGTCTGAGGATGATAAGCCGTACTAAAATTCAAACGTGTGCCCAAAGATTGTTCGAAACTCTTCCAAAAATGTGACGTGTATCTAGTATCTCGGTCAGAGATAATAGACACAGGTATGCCATGTAAGGCTACAATCTTATCAACGTATAACTGGGCTAACATATCGGAGCTATAAGTCTCCTTGATGGGTAGGAAATGTGCTGACTTAGTCAGTCTGTCAACTATAACCCATATTGTATCATTTCCTTTCCTTGTCTTAGGTAACTTGGTGATAAAATCCATGGTTACCATTTCCCACTTCCACGTAGGAAGCTCAGGCTATTGTAGCAAGCCTGACGGCTTTTGATGCTCGGCTTTGACTTGCGCACATGTCAAGCATTTAGCTACATAGGTGGCTACAGACTTTTTCAAGCCTATCCACCAATAATTTGCCTTTAGATCCTGGTACATCTTATCAGCTCCAGGATGAACGGAGTATTTGGAACTATGGGCTTCTTGGAGGATGACATCTCGAAGTCCTCCATAAATTGGAACCCATATTCGTCCATTTAATCGTAAAATTCCGTCCTTGCTAAGAGTTAACTGCTCCTCAGTTACTCCTAACTTTTTGTTAGGATAGTTAGCTTCCAACACAGCTTCCTTCTGTGCAGCTAACAACCTTTCAATCAAATTATTCTTTATCTCCATGCGCTTGGCGTTGATTCGGATGGGTTTCACCCTCTCCTTTCGACTCAAGGCATCGGCGACTACATTCGCCTTGCCGGGATGGTATTTGATTTCACAATCATAATCATTTAAAGTTTCCATCCAACGGCGTTGCATCATGTTTAATTCCTTCTGGTTAAACATATGCTGGAGGCTCTTGTGATCAGAATAGATCACACACTTGATTCCATATAGGTAATGCCTCCACAGTTTTAGTGCGAATACAACGGCACCCAATTCCAAGTCGTGGGTGGTGTAATTCTTTTCATGCACCTTTAACTGTCTTGAAGCGTAGGCAATAACCTTGCCTTTTTGCATAAGCACACACCCCATGCCAGTGTGAGATGCATCACAATAGACTACAAACTCTTTGACACCTTCAGGTAATGTCAGTACTGGGGCGTTGCTCAACTTTTGCTTCAGAATATCAAAGGACTCTTGCTGCTTAGGGCCCCAAATGAACTTTACTTTCTTCTTAGTCAAGGAAGTTAGGGGTGCAGCAATCCTTGAAAATTTTTCGATGAAACGCCTGTAATATCCTGCCAATCCTAGGAAGCTACGAATCTCTATAGGCGTCTTTGGTTCTTGCCAGTTCATAACTGCTTCAACCTTAGCGGGATCCACTTGGATACCACGCTCGCTAACCACATGTCCAAGAAATTGGACTTCTCGTAGCCAAAATTCACATTTAGAGAATTCGGCATAGAGCTTCTCCTGATGTAGAAGTTTGAGAATACATCTAAGGTGTTTCTCATGGTCAGCTTGGTTCTTAGAATAAATAAGAATGTCGTCGATGAAAACGATGACGAATTTATCTAAGTACGGCTTGCAAACGTGATTCATGAGATCCATGAACGCGGCCGGTGCATTAGTGAGCCCAAAAGGCATCACTAGGAACTCGTAGTGACCGTAACGAGTCCTAAATGCTGTTTTGTGTACGTCTTCATCTCTGACCTTCAGCTGATGGTAGCCTGACCTTAAATCAATCTTCGAGAAATAACTTGCCCCTTGCAATTGATCGAACAAATCGTCGATTCTGGGCAGAGGATACCTATTCTTTTTCGTGACCTTATTAAGTTCACGATAGTCGATGCACAGACGCATCGATCCATCCTTCTTCTTCACAAATAGGACTGGCGCTCCCCATGGAGACGAACTAGGTTTTATGAAACCCTTGGCTAGCAATTCGTCTAGCTGTGTCCTCAATTCTTTCATCTCCGTTGGAGCCAACCTATAGGGTGCTCTGGCAACGGGTGCTACTCCAGGGATGATATCAATCCTGAATTCCACTTGCCTATCTGGTGGCAAACCAGGTAGTTCTTCCGGAAAAACTTCTGGGAATTCAGAGATGACAGGGATGTCTTCTATCTTCGGTTTGGGCTCGTCAATAATCACTTGTGCCATGTAGATGACGCAACCCCTCTTTAAACATTTTGAAGCCTTGAGCATAGTCGCTTGCTCAGGTAGCCCATACTGGGTATCTCCCCGAATGGTAAGTGATTCACCAGACGGAGTCTTTATTACCACTTGCTTTCTGTTGCAGACAATTTGGGCCTGGTTATGAGATAACCAGTCCATACCCAGAACTATGTCAAAACCGGCTAATTTAAACGGAAGTAGAGACAGAGGAAAAGAATGGTTCT
Organism: Helianthus tuberosus; assembly: GCA_030545235.1. Taxonomy (NCBI): domain Eukaryota; kingdom Viridiplantae; phylum Streptophyta; class Magnoliopsida; order Asterales; family Asteraceae; genus Helianthus; species Helianthus tuberosus. The sequence continues at coordinate 159,203 of JARYGA010004816.1, read as the reverse complement.
TAATGGATATAACACATCCATCTAACACAGTTGAGACGGTTTCTAGGGTGCCATCTGCTAACTCCACCTCATAATTCACATTTAAGGTTTTGACAGGTAATTTCAGCAATTTGCAAAATTTATGATCTACAAACGACTTATCAGCGCCTGAATCAAATAGTACTCTTGCAAAGACATCATTTACAAGGAAAGTACCTGTAATAACGTTGTCGTCTAGAATCGCTTCCTTTGCGTCCATTCTGAAGACTCTAGCATTAGTCTTCTTGGCCTCTTCAGGCTTCTTGTATTTAGGGCAGTTGGTCTTAATGTGCCCCTTTTCATTGCAACGGTAGCACGTTGCGTCTTTCATCTTCCTGCAATCCAAGGTTTTGTGATCCGTGGACTTGCATATACCACAAGCATAGGTTTTTGACTGAGTCTGAGAGTTCGACTCGAGTCTGCACTTTACAAAGTGCTGTTTCTTGCATATCTTGCATTTGGGCTTCTCACCCGAATTATGCACATCTTTCCTTGACTCCGATCCTTTCTTGTTGTCACCGTTCCCACGGTGTTTCTTGTTCGATCTACGTGAACTATCATCTTCACGCTTTCTCTTCTCAGCCTCCTTATTCCTCAGCGATCTCTGCCTGACCGCATCCAGAGTGAGCGATAAGGAAATGTCAGCTACGGATCTAAAAGTAGCTGGCCGAGAAGCTTTCACGCTTGCCTTATCTCGGGGGCTAAACCACCGATAAAACGAGCTATTCTTTTTGGTTCCGGGGTTACCAGATATGGAACCAACCGGGACATCGTGTTGAAGCTCGTTAGGTAAGCTTGACAGTCAAGGTTTGTCATCACCAATGATAGAAAATCAGACTCTATCTTCTCCACCTCATGCTGAGGGCATTAATTTTCCCTGATAAGGGCAACAAATTGATCCCACGACATGTTGTACAATGGGATTTTTCCGGTTGCTTGAATCAGAGATCTCCACCATGCTAAAGCTTCACCCTTAAAAGACTGCGACACAAACTTGACCACGTCTCTCTCAGCGCATCCGCTGATGTCTACAACCGTATCTATCTCATCCAGCCACGTCATACAGTCAATGGCTCCCTTCTCCCCAGTGAAATTCCGGGGTTTGCAGGAAACGAAATATTTATACGAGCAACCCTTGTCACGGGGTCCCTGATTTAGTATAACCTGCTGAGATGGAGCACTGTGGTTCGAGGAGCGTCGATCATCATCTTTCTTCGAGTCGTCCTTCTTGGACGGTGGCTTTGAAGGCTGCGTAGATAGGGTCCTACTCCGAGTCCCACTATACTCTTCGTACTGCCTTTCCAAGGCTTGTGTAACTGCGCCGTCTATTATTGCTTTCAATTCAGCACCCGTTAAATTAATTCGGGCGTTCTCGTTATTCTCCACTGGATGACTATTACCCTCGTCCGAGTTAGCCATTTTAATTGAACTGTTGCAGAAAACAAGGACAATAGTTTATTTGGGAGTTTATTATGGAATTGCCCCTTAGGGAAATTCATTAACCATGGTAAACAGAGACCGTATTTGGTTAATTTATTAATCATATTTATTTAGGATTTCTACAATAATTTATCCTAATTATAAAACAATAATAGTTTTATTTGTGGCACAAAAGGCCTAGTCACATGGACAATTTAATTTATAAGTTATGATTTCAGAGAATCAAAACATGAAGGTATATTGGCACAATAGGCCTAGTCACAAGGATAATTATAAATTATATGCTAGGATTTCAGAGAATCAAAGCATTTGAGGTTTGAACCTAGTTCATTACCTTTATTTGACAGGGAGTCAGAGCTACCACTGTCTTTTGGGCTCATATAGAAATGAGCAGGGCCCGTAGGCACGTATTACCACGTATGGTAAAAGTATGATCATCTTAATTGATGATTTAACCCATGATTCAGAGATCATTAAATTGGGCTTGGAATCTTTAGAAAGATCCTTATATAATAATAACGTGTGTGATTTCAAATGAATCACGTCTGCCAGGAGCGTTAACATGTATACAGATGTTAACAGGGATTTGAATCTTTTGAGCAGGTTTTACCATCTTGGCCCGGCCTTAAAATGACCCGAAGGCTAGGTTTCACTCTTTAAGATTCTTATTAAAATTTTAAAGTAGGCAGATTATTTTTAAAAGGAATGTTTTTAATTTATTTATTTCATTTATAATTTATATATGCACATAATGGCAAACATGAAATTTATAAAACAACATTCCATTAATTTATTTAAAATATTACACGCTGCCCTAAACGGGTCTTTTAGTCAAACAAATTACCCACGCAGGGGTCAATCAACATGCTCGTCTACGCAGGGACTTTAAACAAACATAATAGTCCATGCAGGGACCTTAAACAAACAAACTAGTCCACGCAGGGACTTTAAGCAAACATCATACCCTCGCAGGGGTTAACGGAAGATAGACCCACACAGGGGTCAAAACAAACTCACATACATTCCCACGCAGGGGCTTAAACAATACAGGAAATACAGGCCCACGCAGGGGCTCAACTGATACAAGGAAAAAACAACAGTGGAAGGATTCAATGATCCTTCTTGTTCTTCCCTTTGATCAAGCTTGTCAATCCTTGGAAGAAGCTCTGTCTCTCCCTACGGTCACGGTGGAAGCCTCGCCCTACTTCATCCAACCTTTGTAGGATTTCCTCCCTTTCTTGGGGGGAGAAAACCGTGGCGGCTGCGATTGCGTCCGGATAATAGGCCTAGGAGGTATCTGGTACCCATGTGTTGGGTACCCTACTCCCCATGGATCTCCATAGGGTCCTTGGGTGTTGTAGTTAGCCGCTACCATGTAAGGGTCGGCCTCCGCGTAACCATAGTTGTGGTGAGTCGGCGGTTCAAACGGGTTATACGCAATGGAACCCGTATATGCCGGAATTGGGTTGTCAAAACCCATTGGCGGTGGCTGTGGTACAGCTGGGTTGGAGGGTCCACCCATTTGTGGGTCCTCCTGATGTGGCGGATAGTGGCTACCACTGGATTGACGTGGGGAACTGAAATGGAAATCCCCTGCTCGTGACGACATACGCGCTCCGGATCTCCTACGCCTTGGCGGTTGTGGAGGTGCCTGTTGAACTGGTGGCGGTGGAGGCGGTGGCGTGACTGCCACGAATCTGGAATCCACAGAGGGATCCTGTTGTTGTTGCGGCTGCTGCTGCTGAGGCGACGAATGGTGAGGAGGTGTATAGTACCACTCGTGCCTGGTGAACATAGCTTGAAAGCTATCTGGACCAACATAGGGTGATCCGTGGAAAGAAGATCCGTCGGATATCTCGATGGGATGATTTGGCGTGCCACTAGCAGGTTCGACGGGATCAGTGTCCTCGTCCATGTCCTCCGCGTGATCTCCAGAGTAGTGATCTTTTGGCCCCAGTGGGTTAAAACCCACGGGTTCTTGGATGTAATTGGCCGGGTTAAACCGGCCCCTGAAAACAGGTGTGGGGTCCCCGAAGGAATGATGCGATAAGGATCGCTGTAAGGGTATAAACGAAGGATGAGGGTTGTTGGGCTCGTATTCCGGTTGTGGCCCGTAAGGGTTTTGGACCGGAGGTGTAGAGCTGTGTGATACCGATCGTCTGGCTGGTTCAAACAAGTTCCTCCTATTCTGCCGAGGTTCGTCACTCTCGGTAGTAGACGGAGCTCGCGCATGTGATGGTCCAGCTTCATTATCATTGGGGGCGGTAATTGGCCCCTTGCCTCGTCCTCTCCTTCGGAAGAATCTTGGCGGCATTTTTATCAAGAGTCCTGTCAATATAGCATGAGATAACAAAACAAAAATATATGCAAAATAAAGGACAACAAAAACAAAGTGGAATTTGTCCTCTGTTATATGTCTAGACTCGAAGGTTTATAATTGTGCAATTGTGTAACTGAGATTAAACACAAAAGGCTAGTGTTTAATTCACTCAGTGTTGGCTCTGATACCAACCTGTCACACCCCATTTTCCACGTGTCACCGGTGGGCCCGGTGGGGGAGTATCGTGACGTGGTTGGCAACATAATAGTCTAACAACACAATAATCAATATGCACAGCGGAAGCAAAATTTAAAATATGATACAACCGAATTTAATATTGTAATATAAAATGTCACAATATTCAGAAGTTTATCCACAGATGGATCGTAAATAAAATAGTATTAATGGTTCAACAGATTTCAGGCATCTTAAGCTTGTGAGACTTCTAGTGATGCTAAGGAGAAATCCCAGCCAATTACGCTTAGTACCTGCATTAAATCTTTTTGGGAAAATACGTCAGTTTACACTGGTAAATACAATCAACTGACTCATTTTGGAAAATGATTAAAAATTTGTTTGGATGCACATGGCATAAACATTTTATTTAACTTGGGAGAATTATTTAATATTATATTTTTGTGAACGAATTACATGTTCCTTGTGCGTTCAGTAGCCCGGATCTTGTCCGGGTTAAAGATCAATAGACACACCACTATATACTTTTGTGCACTGACGGGTGTACGCCTACACCCCACGCTTAAGTCGTGGCCATTTCGTAAAATGATGCCAAGGATATCCGGGACATGGTCATTAACCCCCCAAAGGCTTTAAGTAACAAGACTGTTTAAACGATCCGATCAAATTTATTCAATTACCCACTCAACGGTAGAGAATTTGATGCCCGATCAAGCGGTATGCTATATACCGTAACCCAAGCCCGTATAGGGAAAATAAGTTAAAAGTATTTACCTGAGCAATGTATAAATCACAATAAGCAAAATGCACGTAGCTTTTACTGGTCCTCATAATCTGGAACGAAGGTTTTATAATAACCTATTAGAATCCTAACGGGCCTTTAATTAAGCTTAAGCTTAGACCGGCTAGTTTCAAGATACGGTTCGTACGCACGATTGAGCGAAGACCGGATAGAATGTGATTTAGACCCGAGAAGTTTGAAGACTTGTTTAATATGGGTTTATTATTCACATTCTGGATTTTGAGATAAAACCGTTAAGGTTTGACCCGTTTCGGCTAATTTATGTAAACTGGTTACATAAACCGAACCGTACGCGTAATAAGTGTGACGGGTATTCATGAGAGCTATATACAGGTTTCCTAAGTTAATTATGCCTCAAATATGTTGTGACATCAGTAAGATGTCTTTCATTTTGCCCGAAACGTGTTTAAACACAAACTAGGCCCCGTAGGGTTAGTTTGATCATTTAAAATTTTATAAAAGAGTTTTAGTAACAACCTGAGTTACAGGTCTGATGTAATCAGCAAAAATACATAATTTTCCAAGTTATATCAGTAGGATAAAGTGTATATGTGAAATTTATCAATTATAACCAAACTATGCCTCGTAGGGGTATTTTGGTAATTTCACATAAGCCGAAAAGCTCAAAACTGAAGTCTGAGTTTATCAACTTTTGCTTACTGTTAAAATATCATAATTTACCTCAAATATCAGTAGGTATCAACCTTAGTATGTTTAAAATAGTTCTAGTGCATACTATGCGCTAAAACGCTTAATTAGGCGATTAGAAGCCGTTTCCGGGTTCTATATAGGAATCTGATATTTTTATATTTCCAGGAGGTTTAAAATAATTTATTTATCATATTTAATTAGTAGCAAAAGTTTTGGAGTCGTTTAGATATGTAAAACTCATTTTATAGCCCGTTAGGGCAAAACTGACAATTACCGGATTAAGCCTACGACTATAAGTTATGCTCAGCCTAAAATTAAATAAAAATCTTTAAAAATCCCAAAATAATATATTACATCAGTGGGTAAAGATTTTGATATCAAAAAGTATGTTTAAGTAGGCTATACGCTAATTACGCCGTTTTATTAACATAAAGCTTTCAATTTACGATAATGAGCATAACTCTCAATCTACACCTCAAACTGATGTCAAACTTTGCATACAAGTTTATATATCAGTAATTAAAGTTTCTACTCTTTTACATTTCCAAAAATCACGTTTTAAGGTAATAAGGGCATAATGGTCAACATATGAGCAATTAACGGAATCATGCATATTAATTGGATAACTAATGATCCGAGGTGTATAATCACAGAGGGTTATACTAGCATGTAACCTGGTCCAAATAAAGCTCTAAGGCACTTCTAAAACATGCCATAACGGGTCAGAACTGAAAGTCAAAGTATAAGTCAAACTATGCGACTTTCGGTTCCGAACCGAGTCTAAACAGGAAATTGTAGGGTTGAACATGTTTAGACATGTTCTTACATTAATTACCAAGTTATATTAATGATCAAACAAGTCATAAGTGTTCTACATTGCTAATCATGCATAAATTGCATTTTAAACATTCTGTTGACTTTTTACTAGTAAGTTTGACCCGACATTTGACCTAGTTAGAGTGGGAATCAGGGGAAACCCTTTTAAGGTTTTATTACCCACATAATTACCTACTTAAAGGTACTTTTGATTCGACTAATCACTGGACCATTAGTGATTAATCTTAAAGTCAACCGTTAATTACGACGGTTTGACTTTTAAGCTAAAACTAAGCTAAAACTTAATTTAGAAAGGATTAGTAAACTTACTGAAGTCCTAAGCTTGATTAGTGACCACTTGAGAGAAGGTTTGAGCTCCAGGAATGATCAGAAAGCTGAAGGAAATGGTGTGATGAATTGTTTGCACTCAAGACCCTTTTATAGTGAATTCAATCACCACAAAGTGTTGACAACAAAGTCTAGCACTTACCACAACATTCCCACAGGTGTCCTACATGTTTAGGGGTTGTTTAGGGGCCAAGGGAGATGTGGAAAACCGTTTAAGGGTGAGTTTTTGCGTTTAAACAGCAACCAGGAACATTTATGTCGCTGGGCAGTTGCTTGCGCACCGTAAGGCTTCTGTTGTTGCGGTGTGCAAGCGTTCATCAGCAGCCAAACTTTTGTTCTTTCATGCATTCGAAAGGGCAACCTCATTATCCGATTTTGGGGCCTTGTTTTATCAATTAGGAGCCCTTAAAATGTGCCTTGTACTATTACATACCCTACCATTTGGTATGTTTCAATGAATTCATTTTGAAAGTGCCGAACAAGAAGGTTCCGTGCATTTTCTTCGTAGGAGTCCACTACCTCAATTATTGTCAAGAATTTCTGGATTTAGATGTTTAAGATATATATACTTGGGTCTTGGGATTTATAAATGAGGTCGTTCAGAGGTAAAAATTAACATGACACCACTTTTAAATCTTGCCAAAACATCTTTATTAAATCCGGGTTTACAACGCGTTTTGTCTTACATGACACGTGTCGTTATTTCTTTGAACACGAATTTTCGAGGTGTTACAGGAACGGTCCAAAGAGTATACTCATCAAGGACCTAAATCGTGTGACGGTCGCGAACAAGGCTAATGGCAAGAGAAGCCCGTTAGGGCAAGCATTAGCAGGTGCACATTTTAAATTTAATTGCACAAATATTAATATGCAACAAATATGTAGAAATTGAAAGTTGCATATGTAGATTAAAAACGTGGAAAAAAAACTCGAATAGAAAATCTATTCGGGATATTGTTTCCAAGAGAAACAAATAGAGGAATTACTTACATGGGGTGTAATGTGAAAATTATAAAAAGGTCATGTATATCAGGTACTGATCGCTTACTCTGGCCAAGTAAGTGGTGAGCACGTGGTACCATGAACTTTTTATGATGGACATGCTTACATCCGAAGTAGTAAGGACGGGGTGAGTGGTACAAATTAAAAAGTACCCAAATGAATCAAATAAGCAAAATATTAGATAATAATGTAAACGCACAGCCGGGTGACGGAAGCGTATTACATTAGGATAATGAGCCCGAGTGAAGGGACAAAGATTAATGTAAAATGATTAAGATATGAATTGAGAGGGGGTGTACTTACACTAGAACCCGGAGAATGGAAATGTATCTCTTAACGGGCCGTTTTAGTAAAACGTCAAACTTGAGGACAAAGCCGGAATATAAAAGTGAAGCGAAGTCTTAATGCATACCGGGAGGGTTGCAATAATAACGACTTCGGTAAAATACCCGGTTGATGGGTAAGGATTAAACACATGCGTGGACCGAGAAACAGGAACTCGGATGGACAGTTAAAAGACTCGGGTTTTGAGTCATGACTAAAAGATGACAAGAATTTTCGCAAACATAAATTTTGGTAATTACGTTCAACCATTTCAAAGTTGGACGGGTCAAATAGAGAATGAAGTTTGACATTCATAAGTGATGAAAATTCACCCAAAATGAGTCAAACGAGTCAATTAAGGAATAACGCTTAATATAATAGGAAAACGCAAACCGGTGAAACCGGAAAACTAAAAACATTAAGACAGAAGGACCCGGGTAATGGGTTGTAAAGGAGTATAAGTGTGAACCGGGTAACGGTAAGTGTAGGACAAACCGACGTGTAAATGTCGTTAGAAGTCGTAAGGTCGGAAAGATAGTCCGAAAGTAAACAAATGAAACCTTAGACTACGGTCAAGGTCAACTAAAGTTCGAAAGCAAAATTAAATGATTCCAAACATAACAAGGGATGCTTTAAAGCTATATCTGTATAAATATACCTTTGAATAAAGACTTGAATAAAAGATGATCTACGGGATTATCATAACTTACGAGATTATAAATGAGGCTAAGGTCTACAGGACCAAGAAGACCTTCGGGTCGCAAATGGAAAGAAATAAATTGTTGGGGTCTCACCTTAATAAAGTAAAAATGTGAAAATACAAAGAAATAGCTTACGAGACTAAGCGAAAGAACCTACGGGTCAATAGTATAAAACAAGGAAACTGGTTGTAACTTCCCGCGTAAAATAAGAACGGGAGATAAAGTTCGTATAAAAGCTATGGGTTTCGCTAAGTTAATTAAATGGGTTAAAAGCGAAGATATTGTGAAAGGTCTGGTTGACAAAAGTGAAGAATATTCACTAAAACATTTAAACGGGCAAAAATGACAAGAATTCACAATTATTTAATTTGTGTTACGTCACCAAAGTGGATGAAGTCATTACCGAAATGACAACTGAAGGGAATAAATCCATTGGACGTAAATTCGTTGAAATTGACATAAGTTAAAGAGAAAACGTTAAACTAAAATACCATTTTAGTGAGAAATAACGTTTTAACAAATATAAATATTATGAGAGGAACTAGAAGACACTAAAAGAAATGGGTATGTTGAAAATGAAACCTGATTCGTTTTATTAAACCAATAAAATACATAAATAAGGTTTCGGGGACGAAACTTCTTTAAGGAGGGTAGACTTGTAACACCCCGAAAACGGGTTTAGTAATTAGACCCCGTTAATACTAAACAGCGGGTATAATACCGTTAGCAGAAAAGATTAAACCGGAAATTATTAGGATTTAAATAAATAAGCTTAATAATAAATAAAAGGAGGATAAATACTTTGACAAAACAAAGTATATAGAAGGCCCGAGTTAACGGGACTTAAAATAAAACGGGTTCTGACTTCCTGAATCCATTAAATTAACTAGGAATAATTAACCTAGTTAGTAATATGTGATTAAGTTATAAATAGTGAATTATAGCTTAAAATGATCAAAATAAAACATAAGGGACCATTATTGCCAAGAGGGAAAACTAGTTTTATTTAAAAAAAGAAAAACAAAACACACACTTGGTGTGTGTGTGGGTCGATCGACCAGAGTAGGAAAAAAAAGGGCTCAAACCCTAATCTCTACAAAATCATCAAATTGAAGCTTGATTCAAGGTCAAAACCGATGCATGAATACATAGAAACGATCACCTGGTCGCAAGGATCGTAAGGTATGTCAAAATTTTTGATATTCATGAAGTTGGGATTCTTGATGAATTTATGAAGTTCGAAATTTAAGCTTGAATGATTGTTGTTTGGATGAAATTAGAGTGAAATAATGTCTAGGAACAAACCCTAGTTATTAGATTGTTGAAATTGTGCTCAATGCATGAGAATTTCATGATCACCATTGAAGGTGATAAGTGGGTTTTGACTAAATTCATGTATGAGATGTTTTTAGGGTTTTGATTGCATAAAAAATAGTGTTATGATGTCAAGAACATGCTTAAATTGAAATCTGAATTCAAACGGCTCTTGATCAGAATTTACAGCCGACTTGTATTGGCTGTAACCTGGACAAAACATGATAAAAACATGTGTTTCTTGAGTCTAAAATATAATTCCAGGAAATATCTTTAAAACCCCACAGGAATCACATTTTTTCAACGAATATTGAGCGTTTTATGAATTTTTCGTATCAAAGGTTTAAGCTGCGTTTTCTGGCAGAATTTGCAGCCCATTACGAATGTCATAACTCAATTTAGGAATTGAGTTATGATCTCAAATTCTTACTGTAGAAATTTTTAAGTGATTAACAGAATCTCCAATTGGAATTTCGTCAATCGGATAAACGAGGAATTTTAAATGAATTTTTCCGTAAGCTGCAGTCAGAAGTGACGAATCTGATTGCAGCTTAGTAAATGAATTTTTACGAGTTTTTTGTAAAGAGTTAGATCTTGAAATTTTAACACAAGGTCTAACCCTCCGAGAGGTACGCCACATAAAAAAATCATAATTTTTTAAGACTTATAAACAGGTTAAACAGGTCACCAAAAATAGCCTATTTTCGGTAATACGAAACTTGATTGTTGATGTTATAAATTATGCCCACAATGTTCATATGTTGAAATTATGAATCAAACGCGTAATTTCCTAGTTCGACTAATTACGCGTGATGTGGGGTAATACAAATTTTAATCATGAATCGATTTAGCTTATATGCACATATCATATAATTAAGGGTAGTTAACTTTTGAAGAGTTAAACTAACCATGGACGGAGTCGAATAGTAGTTTTGACATAGAAAATACGTAAGGTGGAATAGTCATGGTTATAATGACTAATCTAACCACCTTGTGAATTATGATGATAGTTTGACTCTTGACAAGCTAGATGGAGGCTTGGGAATGAAGCGGGTCAAACGGAGCAAGTACGAAAAGGAAAGCGTAATTTGGATGTGAGGTAAGTAAAAGCTTACACCCTTTTTTAGTATACATCAGTTGTGTGTATTGAAAATGAATAAAGGATGTTTAGTAATTTTTGTAGATATTTTTATAAAGTTGTTCGACAAGGTTTTCGCGGATGTTTTGTCAATAAATTATTTGTTGACAGCAACAGTTCCGCTACTTGCAGAAATTATTTCGAGGTCTTAACCATTGAGTTTTGACACGATATTTGACCAGAAGTTGGTTTACAACATAAAGGATGTTTAGTAATTTTTATAGATTTTTATAAAGTTTTTTGACAAGGTTTTCGCGGATGTTTTGTCAATAAATTGGTTGTTGACAGCAACAGTTTCGCTACTTGCAGAAATTATTTCGAGGTCTTAGCCATTGAGTTTTGACACGATATTTGACCAGAAGTTGGTTTACAACATAAAGGATGTTTAGTAATTTTTATAGATTTTTATAAAGTTGTTCGACAAGGTTTTCGCGGACGTTTTGTTAATAAATTGGTTGTTGACAGCAATGGTTCCGCTACTTGCAGAAATTATTTCGAGGTCTTAACCATTGAGTTTTGACACGATATTTGACCAGAAGTTGGTTTACAACATAAAGGATGTTTAGTAATTTTTGTAGATTTTTATAAATTTGTTCGACAAGGTTTTCGCGGATATTTTGTCAATAAATTAGTTGTTGACAGCAACAGCTCCGCTATTTGCAGAAATTATTTCGACGTCTTAACCATTGAGTTTTGATACGATATTTGACCAGAAGTTGGTTTACAACATAAAGGATGTTTAGTAATTTTTATAGATTTTTATAAAGTTGTTCGACAAGGTTTTCGCGGATGTTTTGTCAATAAATTAGTTGTTGACAGCAACAGTTCCGTTACTTGCAGAAATTATTTCGATGTCTTAACTATCGAGTTTTGACATGATATTTGGCCAGAAGTTGTTTAACAACATAAATTATGTTTGGTAAGTTTTATACATTTTAGACATAAGCCTTTTTGGGTCAAGTGCCTATAAACGGGTCTTTTCCGTAAAACAACCAACCGAAGTGTAGAATCCGGGAAAATTGGTCAATTATACTAAATCCACCACGAGTATAGTTGTGGTGAAATGTAAATAGATAATTCAAATTTTGGAAAATGATGGGTGAAAAGAATGAGCGAAATTTAAACTTAAAAGTTTAAATTCTCTAACGGGTCAAAACGAATTACGCGCATAACTTGGGTATTGGTTGCGTAATTCACAAAAGTTACAAACGACAGACTTCGGAGCTGGCAAAAAAAAAAGATATATTATAATACGTTCATTCTGAAATTTCAGACTTGTTTAAACTCGTTATTTAACTAAGAAAACTAACTTTTGAGTTGGTTTTCATTTTAGGTGAACATCAGAAATACTCGGATGAAGATCAAGCGGAGTACAAGAACCGAACACATGAAAAAGAAGCTTCCGCACATTATTTTGTCGGTATTTTAAAACGACGAACTCAATTACATTATGTAGTATTATTCTAAGATTGTAAAAGTTTTAATTTACCCGTATTTTTCAACGTATATGTAAATCATAATTACTTGTTTATTTTCGTAAACTATACGAAAACTGTTAATTAATAGTAAGGGTCTTACAACTGAACCTCATCAGCATATTCCCGTTCTATCTGTTAACTGTGCTAACCGTGATTTGTGCATCATGTATGTCAATAAAGTTTGCATGTGATAATAAGGTATCAATATGTAATATGTGATGCACATGTAAGTATGATGCAGTAATCAGAAAGCAGTTATGTATAATTCAGCAAAGTCATTAAGCATTAATTAATATTAATTAATTATACGGATACCTGGATTTATGATGGTTGTCACAGTATACCTGCTATAACGTGTGTCGTTAACCATCACCATCCTAATAACAAAAAGATAAGATAACCGTTAAGTCGTTAACCAGACGTAAATATTAACACATTCATAGCCTGAAAATCTTTTTTCTCAAATAACATCACAAAAACAGTTGCTATTCAGATCAAAAGCCCCAAACAAAGCAACCAAACCAACAAAAAACAGTTACTATTCAGATCAAAAGCCCAAACAAGCAACTAAACCAAGAACAACTTTTTAACATAAAAATAAAACCTGCAAATTAAATAAACATTTACCCCTTTCAAGAACCATTTTAACAAAAAAAAAATCATGTTTCATCTCTAAAACAGCCATTACCAAAAACCTATTAACAACCATTTTAACAAAAACATCAAGTGTGAAATGATTTTTTAAAATAAAATACTCAAGAGATTGTTGTTTCTCTCTCTAAAACAGCAACTTTCTCTCTCTAAAACACTTACTGGATCTAGAACCATGCGATGAACACGATGAAGATCTTCAAACTTGCTTCTCTCTGTGTGTTCTTGGTGTTCTTGATAAACATGATGAAGATTGTTGTCTCACTCTAGAAATCAACTTTCAACAAGCATGAGCACAATCGGGATGAAGATGACGACGTGAGATGAAGCATGAACACACCCACAAATTAGCTTCGAAATAAGCATGAACACACCCGAGATGAACAAGATGAAAATTGTTATTTCTCTCTCCAAAACATTAGCTTTCTCTCTCTATAACACCAAGAACAAGCTTCATCATGTTTGGGATCAGACGATCTGGTGACATTAACTCATGCGTTGTTGGTGGAGTCTCCATGGACATTAATGGTGGAAGGAATATATGTTCTAGAGATGAAGTTCATGGACTCTACTCAAATGTCTTTATTATAAGGTAAATGATAAAGATGGAGGTTTTGAAAGTACACTGGGAAGTGAGTTGTATAATTATGGTTGTCAAATCAAAGGTAGCAAGTAATCTTCTTGGGTAAAGTAAGTTAGAAGTAAAAATACAATTATGCCCTTCTCTACAAATGTAAGATGATTTTTTCTATGCACACGTGGATAAATGTGGACCATGCATTGGGTTTGCAAGGTTTTTCCAAATTCAAGGGTTTTCCATATAACATTATCCTATATATATATATATAGTGAGGATCCTACGGAAAGTGTGTTTTTTCCTAGAAAGTCTAGGAAGCGATCTGGGCCATCTAATGGGTGTGTTTAATGGTTGAGATCATCTTGGTGGCATTTTGGTAATATGTGTTTCTTAAAAATAGGATTATTTAATTAATCAGGGGTAGATATGTCATTTAGCTTGTTTTAAATATGGAAATAATTGTCATTCCATAACCACCCCATATTTCTTGCAATTCTCCCCCCCCCCCCCTCTCTCTCTCTCTCTCTCTCTCTCTTCCTTCTGTCCTTCATGAAGAAACACATCAATAAAACACATCGTATTAATCTGCTTGCTAATCTGCTTGCTGTTAAAACACAACGTCAAGAAATCCTCCAGCATTACCAGCATGGATGGTAAAACACAGCGTATGAATCTGCTTGATGTTAAAACACAACTGTATGAATCTGAATGCTAAAACACAACTGTATGAATCTGCTTGCTGTTAAAACACAACTGTATGAATCTGAATGCTAAAACACAATTGTATGAATCTGCTTGTTGTTAAAACACAACTGTATGAATCTGCTTGCTGTTAAAACACAACTGTATGAATCTGCTTGCTAAAACACAACTGTATGAATCTGCTTGCTGTTAAAACACAACTGTATGAATCCGAATGCTAAAACACAACTGTATGAATCTGCTTGTTGTTAAAACACAACTGTATGAATCCGAATGCTAAAACACAACTGTATGAATCTGCTTGCTGTTAAAACACAACGTCAAGAACATTCTGGTGGTTTCCAGACATAATTAAAAATCGATACAGACCAGATAATAGTAAACAGAAAAAGAAGTGTATTTGCCATATCCGCAATCAAGAATTGTGTTTGAAGCCATAACTATCTCTCATGTAAAAAATGATTTACAAATAAAGTTGACCAAGATTGTGAAAGGAACGAATGAGAATTTGATTGATATTTACGTCTGGTAGTAATTCGCAAATCATGGAGAATCAGTTACCATAAAATCGTGCATAGTTAGTTATGACCCCGAGATCTATGAACGTAGTTTTTAAAAGGCTTAGTTTTGCTATTCAAAAAGGGGTAGCGGCGCAACTTGTTGCCCGTTTACCAATTATCTCGATGTAAATTCTTCGATTACATTGAAAAATTAAAATAAAATGTCAAATTACACAATTGCCCTTTTAGTTAAAATCCTTAAATGCCACATGTCACGTTCTGATTGCTTCCTAGACTTTCTATGAAAATAAGGCTTTCTACCAAACTCCTACTCTCTCTCTCTCTCTATATATATATATATATATATATATGAGGAAGGTTCAAATGAAAACCACTAGTTATTGCGAAAACTAATTAAAAAAGTCAAAAAAACATGCCAATTTTTTTTTGCATACCAATTTTCTCAATATTTTATAGATAAAAAATTTTTCTTGTAGTGCACATGTGTAACACTACACATGTGTATGTGTACTACAATTTTTTTTTTTTTGAAAAAAAGTTTTTTTTATATATAAAAATAGCGATTTTTAATTAAAAATTGTAAAAAAAAAAAAAAAAAATTTTGTGTGTTTTTAGGCTTTTTTTAGTTAGTTTTCGAGTTTTCACAATAAAAGTGGTTTTCATTTGAACCTTCCCCTATATATATATATATATATATATAGGATAATGCTCTATAAAAAACCCCATTTTTTTAAGAAACTTAGTAAACTCAACATGTGGCTCTCATATGTCCACGTATCCATATCCATTTCAATTACCTTTTTGAATAGAAGGGTAAATTAGTAATTGTCCCAACCCAAGATACTTTTCTCATCTTGATTTGACTTTAATAATTAATGCCTATCAACTCCAGTGTACAAATTACCCATCCCCATATTTTTTTCATAATTTCTCTTTACATATCTCCATTAACATCTTTCTCAACAAGTTCATGCTTTCTCCATTAATTTCCATGAAGACAAATCCACCAACATTGGAGTTAATGTCGCCGATCCATAGTTTCCCCAACAGGTTCCATTTTCCATTAACTTCATATCTGTTTTCAAGTTCTACCCAAGATCCATTTCCATGAACTTCATTTCGGTTTCAAGATCCACCATTTCAAAACCTCCATTAAAAGATCCCCACTGACGGGAACGTCATTCACAACGAGTTCCCTACTGACGAGGACAAGAATGATCAAGGTTTTTCATCCTTTTTTTGATGGGTTCGAGTTTTTTTTTCTTTTTTACACCCCTAATTCAACTTTACATGTTAATTTCTTAAAAGAAATCGAAGAACCAAGATACTGTCGAAGAATCAAGATCCTGTCAATAATAAGTTGGTTTTGATTTTTAATTGTCATTTACTTTGATTTTCGTTCTTCACAATTGGTTTTATTTTTTCCAGAATTAAGAATGTTGCCAAAAGATTAATTATTTTTCAATACCATTGATTATTGTTTCAAAAAAAATGACGTTTATAGGTAATAAATTTCAATACTATTGATTTTAGTTTGGTTTTCATTCTCCTGGTGTTTATAAATTTTGATTTTGATTCATGGATTACTTGTTTTGGTTTCAAACTCGTTTGATTTTGATCCATGGATTAGTTATTTTTGTGTTAAAAAAATGTGTTTGTTGGTTTGGGGATTTTGATCTGAACAGTAACTGTTTTTTTGTTGGTTTGGTTGCCTTGTTTTGTGCTTTTTGATCTGAATAGTAACTGTTTTTTGTTGGTTAGGTTGTTTTGTTTTGGGTTTTTAATCTGAATAGTAACTGTTTTTGTGCGTTATAGTACAGAAACAGACCCATAACATGTGTTAATCCCCTGTTAGAATGATATATAACGTGTGTTGCTTTACAGAAACAGAACAATAAAGATATTCAATCGTGGTTTCGTCAAACGTGGATCAGATACTCAAGGATCATGACCATGTTTATGTTGCAGCACAACACAACTAACACGTGTTATAGTTTGAACTTCTCGGACATGCATGTGTTACATGTGACATGAAACCCATGTACAACGTAACACGTGTTACGTGTGACATGAAAACACATTTTTATAACTTCCCTGGCATACGCACACCCACATGTTTACAAACCGTTTCAAGACCGACCCAAACAATAAAGCAAGGGTAGCCGCTGAAAAGCTAAGGCAGCAACGGTAGCCGCTGAAAAGCTAAGGCAGATTTTCAAAGGAAGCTCCGCCATTTTCTTAGTGCTATGTATTTTCGATATGCACATCATGGTGTTTTTGCAAACCACTTTTGATATACATGAATACAAGTCGGGTTATAATGGATGTTTACATGTTATCATATGTATACAAGTGGGGTTACAACAAGATTACGATATTAACTAAGCTCACCATTAAACTCATCCCCCCGTCGACTGTTTTCACCCTTGTCACATGTTAATCAATTATATGTTCCGAACAGACAAATTGTAACACATGTTAGATCAGTATATACACATAATGGTGTTTTATAAACCACTAGCTTATACATAAATACATGTTAGGTTACAAAAAGATTATAACAGAGGCTTAACACATGTTATACATTCCAAAATGTGCTAAACATGTTATAAATGAACGAAAACTTGTTACAGCATGAAAACTTCTTTATGGATCTGTTACAGCATGAACCACTAACACATGTTATAAACGAACGAAAACTTCTTTCCCAAAAGATTTGACTTATTCAATATCCCCGCATCCATCCAGCTTGTCAATTGAATATCTTTATGGATCCGTTTCTGTAAACCACTTTCATACACATGAATACAAGTCGGGTTACAACAAGATTATAATGGTGGAGGCGCCCGTATTTTGTACCTCCACTGTTACAGTTACTATTGAAGTTTATGCATCCATTCTGGAAGTCTTAACACATGTTATAATAGAGGCTTAACACACGTTATATCAGGTTTTTACTCTGTTGTTATTAACTTACTATTAGAGTTTATTCATCCATTATGGAAGTCTTAAAACATCGCCCCCGTCGACTGTTTTCACCCTTGTCACATTAAACTCATCGCCCCCGTCGACTGTTTTCACCCTTGTCACATGTTAATCAATTACATGTTCAGAACAGCCAAATTGTAACACATGTTATACATTCCAAAATGTGCTAAACATGTTATAAATGAACGAAAACTTGTTACAGCATGAAAACTTCTTTATGGATCTGTTACAGCATGAACCACTAACACATGTTATAAACGAACGAAAACTTCTTTCCCAAAAGATTTGACTTATTCAATATCCCCGCATCCATCCAGCTTGTCAATTGAATATCTTTATGGATCCGTTTCTGTAAACCACTTTCATACACATGAATACAAGTCGGGTTACAACAAGATTATAATGGTGGAGGCGCCCGTATTTTGTACCTCTACTGTTACAGTTACTATTGAAGTTTATGCATCCATTCTGGAAGTCTTAACACATGTTATAATAGAGGCTTAACACACGTTATATCAGGTTTTTACTCTGTTGTTATTAACTTACTATTGGAGTTTATTCATCCATTATGGAAGTCTTAAAACATCGCCCCCGTCGACTGTTTTCACCCTTGTCACATTAAACTCATCGCCCCCGTCGACTGTTTTCACCCTTGTCACATGTTAATCAATTACATGTTCAGAACAGCCAAATTGTAACACATGTTAGATCAATATATACACATCATGGTGTCAATTGAATATCTTTATGGCCGAAAACTTGTTATAAACGAACGAAAACTTGTTACAGCATGAAAACTTCTTTATGGATCTGTTACAGCATGAACAACTAACACATTTTATAAACGAACGAAAACTTGTTACAGCATGAAAACTTGTTTATGGATCTGTTACAACATGAACCCCTAACACATGTTATAAACGAACGAAAACTTCTTTCCCAAAAGATTTGACTTATTCAATGCCCCCACATTAACGTCGCCTACATCCATCCAGCTTGTCAATTGAATATCTTTATGGATCTGTTTCTGTAAATCAACACACGTTATATATCATTCTAACAGGTGCTTAACACATGTTATGGGTCTGTTTCTGTAAATCAAACAACCCAACAAAAAAAACACTTACTGTTCAGATCAAAAGCCCAAACAGCAACCAAAGCAACAAAATCGTCAACCGTATATCATTATTTCTGTAACAATTATTCCAACAGTTTCAATAATTTTTTCAGACCTTATGTATACATAAACAAACAAATCGGTAACCGTAAACAAACAAACGTTATATGTCATTCTAAAAGGTGCTTAACACATGTTATGGGTCTGTCTCTGTAAATCAAGCAACCCAACAAAAAAACAATTATTGTTAACAAAAAAACACTTACTGTTCAGATCAAAAACCCAAACAAGCAACCCAAACAAGCAACCCAAACCTTTATGGGTTTGTTTCTGTAAATCAACACACGTTACATAACATTCTAACAGGGGGCTTAACACATGTTATGGGCCTGAGTCTGTGAATCAAGCAACCCAACAAAAAAACACTTACTGTTCAGATCAAAAACCCAAACAAGTAACCCAAACCAACAAAAAAACAGCTACTGTTAAGATCAAAAGCCCCTAACAAGCAACCAAACCAACAAAAAAACCCGTTCAAAATCTCATCCTAAAGTTTTTGATTTATTTAAAATACATGAACATTAACCATGGATACCCCATTAACCATTACTAAAACACTTTCAGCACACAAAAACATATTAACAACCATTTCAACAAAAAATCAAGTGTGAAATGATATTTCAAGAACACTTACCGGATCTATACCCATCCGATGAACACGAAGAAGGGTCTTCAAACCTTCTTCTCTCATACACACTTGAACATTCAACTCTCTCTCTCTAAAAAATAAAGATTATTGTTTCTGTAATCAGCAACATCTGAACACGAAGAAGGGTCTTCAAACCTTCTTCAAACCGATGAACACGAAGAAGGGTCTTCAAACCTTCTTCTCTCACACACGCTTGAACATTCAACTCTCTCTCTAAAAAAGAAAGATTATTGTTTCTGTAATCAGCAACACCTGAACATGAAGAAGGGTCTTCAAACCTTCTTCAAACCGTCCGGGAGAAGCTTTTATGGTTGTGGCTATGGTTGTCTTCAAGATTAGGGAAGAAGAAATGAGAAAGAGAAAGAGGAAAGAGAAAGAGGTAAGAGAAAGAGAAAGAGATGTGTATTAATGAGAGATGATAGGATTGGACAGTGGAGAGAGAATGAATATACTTCCAAAAATGTCCTTCTAGTTGACTAATGGGTATTATAACATTTCTTTTAAATCTAATTGTTACCAAAATTATGAGAGCCCTTGATCAAGTTAGATGGAAGTTAATCAATGGATGACAATGGGTTTGCAAAGTTTTCTAAAAAAGATAGAGTTTCTTATATAGACAAGCCCTATATATATATATATATATATAGGGGATGGCTAGAATGAGAACCACCACGAGTTGTAAGAACCATGAGAACCGCGCCCTGCGGGTGGCCGTCGGCGACGAAATTTTTTTTACACCTAGATCCGTATATTTTAGGGGGGGTGTAAAATTTTCGGTTCAAACGGCGCGCCCGAGGGGGTAGTTTTTTACGCCCAAAGTTTGGTAAAAAAAAAAAGAAAAATTAAAAAAATTAAAAAAACCCAAACTTTGGGCGTAAAAAACTACCCCCTCGGGCGCGCCGTTTGAACCGAAAATTTTACACCCCCCCTAAAATATACGGATCTAGGTGTAAAAAAAATTTCGTCGCCGACGGCCACCCGCGGGGCGCGGTTCTCATGGTTCTTACAACTCGTGGTGGTTCTCATTCTAGCGGCCCCCTATATATATATATATATATATAACTTATACAAAACTATCAACCGTTAATCATTATTTGATTTATTTCTCATGTGAATAAGTTATTTTGAAGAATGTTTATAAATCTTAATTATTTTATAACTATCGTAATCTTATAATTTAATTCGATGAAGCCAAAACCGCCCTTATTTTAAAAAGATCGTTGGCACCACCGATGTATAGTACGGGTGTTAACCGGATCAGATAACAGATTATTCGGATTTGAAATTTTTTGAAACCTGTCCAAAATCACATCCGATCCAAATTGAAATATTCTCATCTGAATTCAATTCGAATCGGATTCGGCTAAATCCGAATAATCCAAACGGATATTCTAATAATCCAAATTAAACCAAAACAGTTTTTCCATTTTTTGATTTTTTTTCTACATTTGCTTGCTAACATTTAACTAATTTATATACTATTAATTTAAAACAAGGTTAGGCATTAGGTAGTTGTACTTCCTGCTGTTAAGATTTTCCCAGCTATTTGTATGTGTATCTTAAGCTATGTGGTTTGTAACTTCAATTTAAAGAGAAACATGTATTGCAACAACAGCCACATATTTTTCTCTTCTGCCATGTGTGACACGACATATGTTTTTGTCTGTTTTGGTCAAATTTGACCCTAATATTTTTCTAATTTTTCTTTTTTTAGTTTATTTATTGTACATTTAGCTTGGTTTGTTTTACATTGAATATATTAAAGAGTTTCCGTGCTTCGTTATGTTGTAATCGTACCACATTATATGGTATATCTACCGAAGCGATCTGAAATGAGCCCCCTCTTGTACCGAATTTTAGGGACCTAGCGAATTGCGATCCCGTTCTACGTTCCCGTGCCGGAGCGTACCGCTAACTATGTGAGTATGGATCTCATACTAGGAGCGTACCGAATTTTAGGGACCTAGCGAATTGTCTGTTATAATAACCTTTCTTTCCTTAGAAAATTAAATGGACTAAGAAAAGCTAAAGAAAAAGTTGAGAAGAAGGTTGTTCCATTTTTGGATATTGTAATGCCATACTTTTTGTTATTCCTTTGGTACCTTTTCTTCTACTTTGAATTAAGCACTCTTTTCTAATGTCAAATAAGTTTTCATATATGTTTATCGATTAGACATAAAACTAATGTCAAATAAGTTTTCATATATGTTTATCGATTAGACATAAAAATAAGTTTTCATATTTGTTTATTGATCAAGTTCTTAAGGATTATTTTTATGTTTGTTGATGCATATATTTTTTTGTCACAATGTGGCGTTGTCCAATGAGAAACAAGTGATAACGGCCGATGACTCACGCCCCCCCCCCCCCCCTAATTTTGTTGTTAGATGGTTAAAGTAGTCCCGGTTAAATAATTGAACTTGACAAGAAGCATCCAATAGTTTACAATAGGTTCATCAAGTCTCTTTCTTCTTCAACCTTTTCTTTTTACCATTTCACTCTTATGAAGATGGATCTGGTGTCTCACTGCCTACCAGGACCATGAAGATTAAAAGAAGGGGTCGGGCTGAAAAAGACAGTCTGGTGGGGGCTGAATATTGTATTCTTTCTGACTAATCGGCAGAGAAACAAGTATAGGGCCCGTAAAGCTGAGTTAAAATGTTCAGAACTCGGTTGTGTGAGTGTTAATATTGTTGTACCCGGATGAAGAAAGAGCAAGAAGTTTTAGTAGTAGTTCTATAATCGTGGGTTGTATTCTTAGGGAGTTATACAACACTTGCTTATGTGCTCTTTGTGGGGTTGGAATCTGGTATGATCGATAACATTACGAGTGTTCTAAGATTGCCTCACTTGAGTGACAAGTAAAAAATGGGTTCATTCAAAGTAGGTTGTGAGCAACAACACGTCGCGCCTTAATTTGTAAGCCCTAGCCGCATCGCGGCGGGGCTTACACCTAGTTTAGATTCACATTGAACATACAAAACCGAAGAATAGAAATTTCCCCTCTATTAATTCACAAAAGAGTTTTGTGAGGTGATAACACTGTTCAATTTTGTACAAGTGACTATATACTTTATGTACAATTAGGTAATGCATGATTCATTTTCTTCATACTTTTGCTAACTGTAACTTTTTGTTTGTGAGTAGAAGTTGCAATATTTTGTTTACACTTTTCACCCTATAGGTTTTGTCTATAACAACTTTGTCTCAAAACATTTTTCATCTTTTACCTCAATACTTAGTTTTTATCTTTTACAAATTTGTTGTTTTACGTTTCAGTCTAAATTTTGGAAGTTAACACCCTGCAACGCACGTGTGTGCTTCAAAGTTTTACGTTATTTTGTTTTGTGGTTTAACGGCCTTGTCGCAATGCGCGAGTTCTAAGTCAACTTAGTTATTCTTTTTTGTGTTTTATGTTTCAGTCTAATTTTTGCAAGTTAACATACTGCAACGCACATGTGTGGTTCAACGTTTTTACGTCGACTGTTTGTTTAGTTTAAGAGTTCCGCCGCAAAGCGGGGGTCCTAAATACTAGTTCCTCTTAAAATACAAATACTTTTAAATGCAATCAGAAAGTCACCATTATAATTTATGGGCTGGATTAAGTTTTAAATAGTGGGCTCATTTCCCCTTGTTAAAAACCTATGAACGAGGGATAATTTGATGTACGCTTTATTTAGAAGGCAAACATGCGTAAAGTAAAAACAATATATAAGACCATGCGTAGTGGTAAGACCGGAAGGTATGGTGTGGTGAGAATGGGCCGCCACGTCACCGTCACGTAAGCGGGTGTGAGGATGAACCCCTTTATATATATGTATTTGTTTATGTATAGGTGTGTGTGAGTGGGTGAGGCCCGGCTTGGGCGGCGAGCAGCGGACGAAGGGGACGGGCCTGGGGCGGTGACGAAGCAAGGGGGTGGAAGTTTTGGGGCGGCGGCGAGAGGACGGGCATGGGGACGAGCCCCATACCTTCCAGTCTAAGGGTGAATAATGCATTACCCATGGACGTTTTCAGCCACGTGTCATCCTAGTTAGCAAATGAGCGTTTTTCACAAATGCACGTAGTGGTGATAATGCCCAATAATGTCCCGTCAATCATTTCACAATTATTAATTTTTTTAATTAAAGCTAATAAAATTCATTAATAAAAACATTACATTCTTAAAAATAAAAATAAAAATAAAAACACAATTATTATATAGTTTTAATAGTTCCAGCCATAGGCGACGTACGATATGTATCCCCAAACACCAAAAAAAAAAAAAAAAACCCAAACACCTTTTAGACTTGAGTTTCTGTTTTAGATTACCCCCAAACACACAAAAAAAAACATAGCACCTCAAATCGTTCTCTCAGCTCCTCTCTGCAGTCGGACATTGCAACCATTGCATACCTCATCTGGCTCACTTTTGTAAGGTAAATCACACAAACTATTCGATCGCTCTTTGTATCTGTGTATAAGTATGTATATGTAATAATATAATTTTTATTGAATTTAACCGTTATTCAACGGTTTGATTTTGAAAATCGTGCGGGGCCATGTCGTTGTTTATAAAACGCCTTTCAAAAGAAAAAAAGGCCAAATTTGAGACCACTACGGGTGGTCTAATAACTAAAGAAGTAAAGATTACACGTAATTTGAATCCATACAAAAAAAATATAAGTAAATTTAATATTATTATATAAATATTCTGTTGTAAACAGTTATGAATTACACAATCAACACTGGAGATTTAGGAAATAGTTGATACTGATTTCATATAAATTCAAAAGGAACACAGATTACAATCGAAAACAGAGAACGATTCAGAATTGGGGATGGGAAGAGAATACAATTCGGGAGGAGTTGGGAAGAAGAACCTTTTTCACTAATTTCATTCATGCCCACCGTTCTCCTGACTGACTTGCTGGGCTTCTTGAATTGGGCTGCTGAGATGGGCCCATAATATTCATAACATATTCTATTAACCGACTTAAAAAAAAAAGCAATCTTTAACTTGATATATATGCATAATATCCTCCTATAAATACACCTCTCCCCCCTCATCCATTCATTGAAAATAATTTACTAGAAACAACCGTCTCTGATTCCAAAAGAATTCCTCTGCCAGGTGATCAATAAAATCAATAGTTGAAATCAAATTCTTAATTCGTTATTGTAGAATTTCATTAAGTTGGTATTGTTTCTCTGTTCGTCCACATTGACACTCACTACTCCTTCTGTTAGTCGGGATTTTGCTACAAATTTAGAGGTTATGATGAGTTTTCTTTTTCTTTTTAACCGTTTGGCCAGAAGTCTGTTCGTCGTGTTCAATAAACAAAGGAACAATACCAAAGTTTGTTTAATTAGACGAATGAACGCACACATGTTCCGTTCGTTTGTTTACTTTTGTGAACATCAGTGCATGTTTTCGTTTAAATTTATTGACAAAAGTTCAATATATACGTACGTAAAAGTTAAGTTTTCTGTTTTTTAATACAAAAGTTCTTTTTATATAAAAAAAAGTTAAACATAAGTTTTCTGTTTTTTTTATAACAAAAGTTCATTTATATTTGTTTGTGTTTGTTCAATTATGTTAATTTATTTTTGACAGTCTTCAGGCTTATAATGCGATGCTTACGCTTCAATTGCTCATTATGCTTCAATTGCTCAAAGATCCTTGCGGACGAGGTACCACCCAACAAAGATTTGTGAACCATTAATAGCATGATGTGCATCTTCATCACAAGTTTATCTTCACCTTTTTGAAACAGGTTCATTTAACTCATCAGCTGGCCTCTGACTTTGCACAACTATTGCAGTTTCATGACCCTACATATTTTGACAATGAGCTTCCGGGTCAGACAAGGGTATCCTCACCCAGCCATTTGCTTACATCTCCTAGTTACAGCCCCACATCTCCGTCATACAGCCCTATCTCCCCGTCATACAGCCCCACGGCCCCCACCTCACCATCATACAAACTGACCCCACTGGCTTACAATCCTTCGCACCCTGGTTATGTTCCTACTACGCTGAGTTATAGCCCTACTTCACCTAGCTACAGTCCTACCTCACCAGCCTACGGGCTTACCTCCCTATCCTACAACCCCACCTCACCATCCTACATGCCTTCCTCACCTGCTTACAGTCCTACACCCCTTGGTTATAGGCCTACTAAACCTAGCTACAGTCCTACTTCGCCAGCCTATAGCCTTACCTCCTCGTCCTACAGCCCCACCTCCCCGCCATACAGCCCTATGTCCCCATCGTACAAACCGACCTCACCAGCTTACACTCTTACGTCTCCTAGTTATAGTCCTACTATGCCAAGTTATAGCCCAACATCACCTAGCTATAGTCCTACCTCACCTGCCTACAGCCCTACCTCACCATCATACAAGCCGACCTCACCTGCTTACAGTTAAGGCTGGCAAATCGTGTCTTAACAGGTTTAACAGGTTTCTGACGACGCGCACAACATAAGTTTCAAACATGATTACGACTCCTTTAACTACTTTCTACCTCATGTTTATAAAACAGTTTTATGTTTTATGTACAAAGATGAATAAATGATAGATCTTAATATTGTAATTTTAATTATTTGAA
This sequence comes from Helianthus tuberosus, assembly GCA_030545235.1. Lineage (NCBI taxonomy): Eukaryota > Viridiplantae > Streptophyta > Magnoliopsida > Asterales > Asteraceae > Helianthus > Helianthus tuberosus. The sequence goes on along the minus strand of JARYGA010004816.1, from coordinate 132,800 downwards.
AAATTAAAAAAGTCAAAGGGTGTATTTTTCAGTCAAACAGGTCTAATCGTGTCTTAACAGGTACCCAATTGCCAGCACTGCTTACAGTCCTACACCCTCTGGTTATAGTCCAACTATGCCGACTTATAGCCCTACTTCACCTAGCTACAGTCCTACCTCAGCGACCTACAACCATACATCCTCGTCCTACATCCCTACCTCCCTATCCTACAGGATGACCGTACCTGCTTACAGTTCTACAGACTATGGTTCTAGTCCTTCCACGCCGAGTTATAGCGCTACTTCACCTAGCTACAATCCAACCTCGCCAAATTCCAATCCACCATCAGCCAGGTACAATCCATCTCTAGCTTATTCTAGTAGTCCTAGTCTATCCCTGTCAAGTAAATATAGCCCTACATCAGAAGTTAATTTTTTTCTTTTTTAAATGGTATTTGAAATAGAGAAGTAACACGGCCCCAAGTGACATTTGGCAATATTTTTTAGCGTGTTAACTAATTTGTATATGGGTTTATTTCAGTCCAAACGCTGGTTACTCGCGTAGTGCACCTGGGCATTCTCCATCATCTACAAGCCGTGACGGGTCAAGGTAGTAGTGGACTCGTTGCTGCATTTTTCATCTTCATCCTCCACTCATAACTTTAGACGGTTTTGGGACTGTTGGCTTTGGTATATAAATTGACGTGATGAGACCACGAGACTATTGTTTTGTTTTGAACAAATTGAATATGAGTAACGGAATATGATGCGAAGGTTGAGACTGATTTTAGAGAATTTATCATAACCTTTCTTTTCTTAGAGTTAACCTCTTATTATCATCGTGCTGTGATTAAACAAAATGCATAATATTATTCTTCCGATGAGCCGGAATTAAGATCATTTACTTCAACACAGATTGAGTTCTCTGATACATAACATCAACCTCCTATCTGTGTGATAAAATTAAAATGACATGTGGTAGGAATAAGGAAGTAAAAAACATAAATTACTATTTTAAGTCTCTGTTAAATTATTATAAAGTAATTAATTTCTATGCTATAAAGTAATTAATTTCTATCCTATAATGATGTTATATACAAGTTTTGATTGATGCCTGTGGTTTGATAATTAAAAAAAATTTAACTCGATCAAAAGTCAGAATCATTAATCGGTTTAAACAAAAAACACTAATCAATTAAACAACAAACACTGCCATACAAAGCTTTTGATCACTAGTACTTCATTTAAACTCACTTTGGCATCTAAACAAACAGGTTGTGTGCCCCAGCCTAAGAGTGAGTTTGTTTCACCGATAATCCTAAGAGTGAGTTTGTTTCACCGAATTTTCTTTTTGAAGAAATTGGAAATTGTCATTAAAGGAAGGGTGAGGGTATTCATACATCCCCCACCTTTTATGTGCACATCCCCCCCGGCAGTGTATAGGGCTGTAAGGGGCGTATACAGTGTGAAAGCATTAAATGTGTCAGAAAAAAGGTATTGATACGCCTCTCATAGATGAGAGGCGTATAAGATTGTGGTAGTTGAAGCATTAAACCCTATACGCCTCTCATTGCACTATGAGCGGCTTACAGGCATGACTTTTGATGAATTTAAGATATAATTACTGACATCCAGGGAGTTCAGTCTGAAAAGTGTGAAAAGGTAACCCCATACGAGCTTATTAGTCTATACGCCTCTTATCGACCGAGAAAATGTTTATTTACCCAAGCATACGGGAACTATTTCATTCAAATGTTCAAAACTCACAAAATATCGATGAAAATTCTCAAATAAAAACGTTGGTTGAAACCGTGTAGCAAAAAGATGTCGGTTTGGGACATTGGTAATATTTTTGGCGAAGATTCGAACCAGTCATACGTCTCCGAAAGCGTTTGGTTATCCGGCGTTGATCGAGGTGAGGAGGAGGGTGTGTCCGTGCCTCGTTGTGATGACGTGGGTGTGTGTCCCGTGTTACCTGATTTGAACCAGGTGTTTGTAGATGAGGCAGAACCATCTTACATTGCCCAAAGTTATCCACGACACGAATATGGGACTTACCATTCGTATACGGAAAACCAACACAAGTTAGAGTATGAGGAAGGTGCTAAGGACTTTGAGGAAAATGACAACGAAGTCGAAGAAGGTGCTAACGACTTTAAGGAAAATGATAACGAAGTCGAGGAATGTGCTAAGGACTTTGAGGAAAATGATAACGAAATCGAGGAAGGTGTAATGCACTTTGAGAAATGTGTTGACGACGACAAAGGTGCTAACGAGGAAGGTGCTAATGACGAGAAAAAAACAAAAAAAGGCATGACATAAGGCTGTGGGGTATGGTGGGGCTTGGGTTGGGGCATCGGTTGACACGTGTAATTGCAAAACTCAAGTCTCAAACCCACTTTGAAAGGGGTATGGTGGGCGTGGCTTGGCTGGCGTGGCCAAGCCACATCAGTTTTTTTTATAATATATATATATATATATATATATATATATATTTATAAACAAAAACTACATAAACATACAAAATAATTATTAAAATAAACATATAAAATAATTATCAAAATAAAAAACTATCATTCTTCGTCGTCTTCGTCATCTTCGTCGGTTTCGAACCCAGGAATCGTTGAAACATGTTCCACCAAATCAGCTCGAAGGTTGTGATGTATATCCCTTGACTTTATCATAAATTCATTTGCCGCTTTATCTTCGTCTGTTACGTTACCTAGTTGGGGGTCATCGTCATCATAGTAGGTAACGACCGCTGTACCTTCATCCTCCAAAATCATGTTGTGAAGAATAATACATGTGTACATCACGTTTCCAATCTGATCCTTTTCCCGTAGTCGACAAGGCATTGACAATATTCGCCACCTTTTCTTCAAAACACCGAATGCTCGCTCGACGTCTTTACGTGCAGCCATCTGGACCCTGTTAAACTTTAATCTTTTTGGATCTGTGGTACTGTGTCTTGTGAACGATTTTATGAAAACCCCCCACTCTGGGTAAATCCCATCAACTAGGTAGTACCCGTACACGTACTCAACCCCGTTTACAAAGAAAGTTCCTTTGGGTCATATACCATTTACCCGATCATTGAAAAGGGGCGAGTGGTTTATGATGGTAATATCATTATGTGAACCTGGCATACCGAAGAACGCATGCCATATCCAAAGATCTTGGGACGCAACCGCTTCAAGCATGATGGCTGGCATCCCGTGAAATCCACTAGTGTGAGCGCCTTGCCATTCGGTAGGACAAAGTTCCCAAGGCCATTTCATACAATCTAAACTACCTAGCATCCCTGGTAGCCCATGATAATCTGCGTGATGTTCCAATATTTGTTGCATGTCACTGAAGGAGGGCTTTCTCAAATATCGTTTCCTATAAAGTTCTAGAATACACGAACAAAAGTTGTGAAGAGTTTCTCTAGCTACACGTGCAGACATTTTTAAATAGTCATCCATAATGTCCGAACTATTGTCGTACGCTAACTGCCTAAGTGCGGCCGTGACCTTTTGCCACGTACTAAATCCTAATTGCCCGGTTACATCGGGTTTTTGTTGGAAATAAACATACTTCTCCTCAATATCTCTAGATATCCTTAAAAATAAGTTTCTACTCATACGATAACTACGCCTAAACATTTTTTCATCATACTTAGGTTCCGCTGAGAAGTAATCGCTTACCAACAAATCGTTAGCGGTCAGCCGTTCACGAGCGATGTACCTTCTCCTCCGTTTAGGTTGTTGAGTCTCTTCCTCATCGTCCTCGTCTTCCACGATAGCTTTCACCACCGCCGCGATCGTTTGTAGAAATATTTCCGCACCATCGTCAGATGATGATGACGATTCACTATAACTTGAAGAACTCATGGCAAGATTGTGTTTTATGTGTTTGATATTGTGTGAGAAAAATGTTAAATATGGTAAGGTATTTATAAAGGAAAATTTTTTTTAAAGTAGCCCCCAACGGCTAGTTTGAATCGGCCATTCACAGCCCGCCATGTCAGCTTGCTCCCCCGCCCTACGTCCGGCTTGAAACCCAAGCCCCAAGGGCCACGCCCCAACCCAAGCCCACCCGGGGTGGTGGCTTGGGTGTTTTCCCCCAACCCACGCCCCAACCCAAGCCCCATACCCCATAGCCTAAGGCCATGGGGTATGGTGGGGCTTGGGTTGGGGCATCGGTTGACACGTGTAATTGCAAAACTCAAGTCTCAAACCCACTTTGAAGGGGGTATGGTGGGCGTGGCTTGGCTGGCGTGGCCAAGCCACATCAGTTTCTTTTTTATAATATATATATATATATATATATATATATATAACCAAAAACTACATAAACATACAAAATAATTATTAAAATAAACATACAAAATAATTATCAAAATAAAAAACTATCATTCTTTGTCGTCTTCGTCGGTTTCGAACACAGGAATCATTGAAACATGTTCCACCAAATCAGCTCGAAGGTTGTGATGTATATCCCTTGACTTTATCATAAATTCATTTGCCGCATTATCTTCGTCTGTTACGTTACCTAGTTGGGGGTCATCGTCATCATAGTAGGTAACGACCGCTGTACCTTCATCCTCCAAAATCATGTTGTGAAGAATGATACATGTGTACATCACGTTTCCAATCTGATCCTTGTCCCCTAGTCGACAAGGCATTGACAATATTCGCCACCTTTTCTTCAAAACACCGAATGCTCGCTCGATGTCTTTACGTGTAGCCATCTGGACCCTGTTAAACTTTAATCTTTTTGGATCTGTGGTACCGTGTCTTGTGAACGATTTTACGAAAACCCCCCACTCTGGGTAAATCCCATCAACTTGGTAGTACCCGTACACGTACTCAACCCCGTTTACAAAGAAAGTTCCTTTGGGCCCTATACCATTTACCCGGTCATTGAAAAGGGGCGAGTGGTTTATGATGGTAATATCATTATGTGAACCTGGCATACCGAAGAACGCATGCCATATCCAAAGATCTTGGGACGCAACCGTTTCAAACATGATGGCTGGCATCCCGTGAAATCCACTAGTGTGAGCGCCTTGCCATTCGGTAGGACAAAGTTCCCAAGGCCATTTCATACAATCTAAACTACCTAGCATCCCGGGTAGCCTATGATAATCTGCGTGATGTTCCAATATTTGTTGCATGTCACTGAAGGAGGGCTTTCTCAAATATCTTTTCCTATAAAGTTCTAGAATACACGAACAAAAGTTGTGAAGAGTTTCTCTAGCTACACGTGCAGACATTTTTAAATAGTCATCCATAATGTCCGAACTATTGTCGTACGCTAACTGCCTAAGTGCGGCCGTGACCTTTTGCCACGTACTAAATCCTAATTGCCCGGTTACATCGGGTTTTTGTTGGAAATAAACATACTTCTCCTCAAGATCTCTAGATATCCTTAAAAATAAGTTTCTACTCATACGATAACTACGCCTAAACATTTTTTCATCATACTTAGGTTCCGCTGAGAAGTAATCGCTTACCAACAAATCGTTAGCGGTCTGCCGTTCACGAGCGATGTACCTTCTCCTCCGTTTAGGTTGTTGAGTCTCTTCCTCATCGTCTTCGTCTTCCACAATAGCTTTCACCACCGCCGCGATCGTTTGTAGAAATATTTCCGCACCATCGTCAGATGATGATGACGATTCACTATAACTTGAAGAACTCATGGCAAGATTGTGTTTTATGTGTGTGATATTGTGTGAGAAAAATGTTAAATATGGTAAGGTATTTATAAAGGAATTTTTTTTTAAAGTAGCCCCCAACGGCTAGTTTGAATGGGCCATTCACAGCCCGCCATGTCAGCTTGTTCCCCCGCCCTACGCCCGGCTTGAAACCCAAGCCCCAAGGGCCACGCCCCAACCCAAGCCCACCCGGGGTGGTGGCTTTGGTCGTTTTCCCCAACCCACGCCCCAACCCAAGCCCCATACCCCAAAGCCTAAGGCCATGGGGTATGGTGGGGCTTGGGTTGGGACATCGGTTGACACGTGTAATTGCAAAACTCAAGTCTCAAACCCACTTTGAAGGGGGTATGGTGGGCGTGGCTTGGCTGGCGTGGCCAAGCCACATCAGTTTCCTTTTTATAATATATATATATATATATATATATATATTTATAACCAAAAACTACATAAACATACAAAATAATTATTAAAATAAACATATAAAATAATTATCAAAATAAAAAACTATCATTCTTTGTCGTCTTCGTCGGTTTCGAACCCAGGAATCATTGAAACATGTTCCACCAAATCAGCTCGAAGGTTGTGATGTATATCCCTTGACTTTATCATAAATTCATTTGCCGCATTATCTTCGTCTGTTACGTTACCTAGTTGGGGGTCATCGTCATCATAGTAGGTAACGACCGCTGTACCTTCATCCTCCAAAATCATGTTGTGAAGAATGATACATGTGTACATCACGTTTCCAATCTGATCCTTGTCCCATAGTCGACAAGGCATTGACAATATTCGCCACCTTTTCTTCAAAACACCGAATGCTCGCTCGACGTCTTTACGTGCAGCCATCTGGACCCTGTTAAACTTTAATCTTTTTGGATCTGTGGTACCGTGTCTTGTGAACGATTTTACGAAAACCCCCCACTCTGGGTAAATCCCATCAACTAGGTAGTACCCGTACACGTACTCAACCCCGTTTGCAAAGAAAGTTCCTTTGGGTCCTATACCATTTACCCGATCATTGAAAAAGGGCAAGTGGTTTATGATGGTAATATCATTATGTGAACCTGGCATACCGAAGAACGCATGCCATATCCAAAGATCTTGGGACGCAACCGCTTCAAGCATGATGGCTGGCATCCCGTGAAATCCACTAGTGTGAGCGCCTTGCCATTCGGTAGGACAAAGTTCCCAAGGCCATTTCATACAATCTAAACTACCTAGCATCCCGGGTAGCCCATGATAATCTGCGTGATGTTCCAATATTTGTTGCATGTCACTGAAGGAGGGCTTTCTCAAATATGTTTTCCTATAAAGTTCTAGAATACACGAACAAAAGTTGTGAAGAGTTTCTCTAGCTACACGTGCAGACATTTTTAAATAGTTATCCATAATGTCCGAACTATTGCCGTACGCTAACTGCCTAAGTGCGGCCGTGACCTTTTACCACGTACTAAATCCTAATTACCCGGTTACATCGGGTTTTTGTTGGAAATAAACATACTTGTCCTCAAGATCTCTAGATATCCTTAAAAATAAGTTTCTACTCATACGAAAACGACGCCTAAACATTTTTTCATCATACTTAGGTTCCGCTGAGAAGTAATCGCTTACCAACAAATCGTTAGCGGTCTGTCGTTCACGAGCGATGTACCTTCTCCTCCGTTTAGGTTGTTGAGTCTCTTCCTCATCGTCTTCGTCTTCCACGATCGTTTGTAGAAATATTTCCGCACCATCGTCAGATGATGATGACGATTCACTATAACTTGAAGAACTCATGTCAAGATTGTGTTTTATGTGTTTGATATTGTGTGAGAAAAATGTTAAATATGGTAAGGTATTTATAAAGGAATTTTTTTTTAAAGTAGCCCCCAACGGCTAGTTTGAATGGGCCATTCACAGCCCGCCATGTCAGCTTGCTCCCCCGCCCCATGCCCGGCTTGAAACCCAAGCCCCAAGGGCCACGCCCCAACCCAAGCCCACCCGGGGTGGTGGCTTGGGCGTTTTCCCCAACCCACGCCCCAACCCAAGCCCCATACCCCATAGCCTAACCGTCAATTACGTGTTATTCGTGTAATATAATGTTTATATAATTTTAGAATGAAAAAAATGATTTTGTATACGTGTTATTCATTATATATAGTTTTATTAGATATGAGAAATCTAGAAAATGTTTGACCCGACCCGACCTTAACCCGAACCCGACCCGAAAATTGTGTCATACATATTAACCCGATTTCGTTATCATTTTGGTGAAATATTTTATATATTCTGGTGAAATATTTTGTTAAAAACAGATTAGTTAGGCTTGTAAATGAACCGAATGAACGAACACGAACGAGGCATGTATACTGATTAAAACTAAAAATGTATGACCCGAAATTTCATACAAACCTAAAAATGTGTCATACATATTAACCTGAACCCGATGTTCAACCCGAATTTTTTTTTATTGTTTTTTCGACAAATTAATATATTAATTTCATTTATGTGGATTTCTAATGTATCATTTTTTTTGAGGTATTTGGGTCACTTGAAGAGTTGAAGAATTGGGTTTACAAAAGAGAAGTTGCGAAAGGTTACGTCATTGTGACCCAACAAACGATAACAAAAGGCGAAGGTTCGTCAGCAAGGACAGTGAAGATATGGTTGCAATGCAATCGTGGCGGCGAACCCAAAAGTAAAGCAATAGTTCGGCGTTCCGGTAGCAAAAAGGTTGGTGATAGGGAAACTAGACGCAAGTAGTGGTAATTGGAGCCTTGTAGAGAAGAAAAACATTCAAAATCATGAGCCTACAGAATTTCTCGAGGCCACGTGTTTGCTAGAAGGCTGACACCAGACGAAGAATCACTGGTGGAGAGACTTTATCTGCAAAACATGGAGCCTACGAATATACATTTAACCATAAGAAAACAAAACCCACACAGCGTGTGCATTCTACAAGACATACAAAACATGATAAAAAAAATTAAACTCAAAATGTACGGCGATCGAACTCCAATGCAGATATTGGAGAACATGTTGCAAGAAGAAATGTACATTTATTTCACCAGGGTGAATCCCTCCACAAACACGGTCGAGGAGGTTTTTTTCGTTCATCCGGGCTCGTACAACATGTGGCGTGCATTCCCACATGTGTTGATGATTGATGCTACCTACAAAACGAATGAGTATAAGCTTCCGTTTTTTCAAGTTGTGGGTGTGACATCGACTCACAAGTCTTTTTGTGTTGCTCATGCGTTTGTCTCTAAAGAAAAAAATAACTTCTTATGGGTCCTGGAGAAGCTCAAAGAATTGTTGGTAGATTGTATGGAGCCACGTGTAATTGTAACAGATAGGGATCAAGCTTTGATGAATGCTTGCGATAAAGTATTCCCAAAAGCTTCCAAAGTGCTATGTAGGTGGCGCATCTCACAGAATATTCTAAAACACTTTCAAGCAAAATTTATGGATGAAGACTGGAAAATATTCAAGCTTTCTGGTCTCGACTGTGTAGTTCTCCCACTCCGACACTATACAATTATAACTTTGAGCGGCTTTTCACGTGACTGACTAACGATGAACGATCAGGTACATATTATATGTCACACCCCAACCGATGGCTGAAACATCGGGGCGCGACACTGAGCAAAACAGATTCTCCAGGAGAAATCCATAACAACTAAAATTACCAGATATTTAACATTATGTCCAATACCATAATATATCAATTAAAAGCCGTTATTACAGACATTGTTTTTTCAAAGACAGTTCAAATGTTCCGACAACTCAGATTTTATTAGATTTGTTTCTAGACTCCATCCTAGCTTGATGCCAACAAATAACAAGCAAGCATCCTAAATACCTGTCACATACGTTAAAATAGAGGTCAATACACATAGTGTAAAGGTGAGCATACAAGTTTAATAGTATAATAGACAGCGAAATCGTTTACGCATAACCATCATGTGACATGTAGCAAAGTGAAGCTAGTAGGTTATCGATAATGAAATATGCACAGACGTGACTGCGAGTTGTAGAATGCGCAACACATATCACCACTGTGACACGTGAAGAAAAGCCCTTAACAACCCCTGTCTACGACAGGTGCTGAGTCCAAACTATAGTACTATCGTAGCTAAGGTGTCAGGCAACAATCACTGTGTAAACATAACATACAAGCATTCATCGAATAACACGTATAACATGCAATAATGGTCAGCGTATAAAAGTGTTTGCGTTGTGTGTCGATTGTGATTTGAATAAGTAACGTATGTAACACCCAAAAGTGCGTAAAGCAAAAAGGGTTCGAGTATACTCACAGATAGCGTTTAACAAATAAACATCGCCTTGGATTGAAGGGAGCGCTGGAAAGTTAGCCTAATTACAGAACGATAGCATAAGTGATGAACAGCGCGTTAAACGGTGATGAGTGACTGAGTGACGAATGGTCATCCGATCGGATGACAATCCATACGGATGGTCCTTCGATCGGATGACAATCCGGTCGAATGGTCGTCCGGTCGGATGGCCATTCGGTCGGATTGCGACTCGTTTGGGATGGATGTGTTTGTGTATGATGGCTTTGAAGTTTTCGTTGTAGCATTTTAAAATCAGAGAAGTATCTCTACCCTTCAGGTCGTTCGATCGAACGGTCATCCGATCGGATGGTCATTCGATCGGATGGCGATCCGTCCGACGAGACACTTTCTAGAGAACAAGTTCACAGCAGGATGGTCATTCGATAGGATGGTCTTCCGATCGGATGACAATCCGTTAGAAACTGATTATCTTTGAAAATTTGTAAAAAAAGTTCAAGTGTTGAGACCAAATGCCATCCGATCGGATTGTCGTTCGATCGGATGGCAATCCGATCAGACGGCAATTCGTTCGACAACCTGATCGTTTGAATCTTTGAAATATTTTGCTATGTTTGAGAAGTTTGCGGTTTGACCGAGATGGTATGAGTACGTTCCAAACAACGGAAGCCCCACCAAGTCCAGGGTACCTGATCGGATGGGAATCACCCCGTTTGACCAGTTAACTATTCTTGACGGTCTTTCATGTTCAACCCGCTAAGTCGGTTGTCTCGTTGATAGGAATCAGATCTCATACCGACACTTCACTACGGAACGAGTAGAAGGCCTGAACGAGCTCCGATTCTATCGGTTTTGAGAGCATGAGTGTAAAAGAGTTGAAAGAAAGTTGTGAAAACAGTTTTTCATACTTTTAATCTCAAAAATGGTTAGATTTAGATGAAATCTGTGTTAAAACATGTTGAAATCCTTTAGATCTGAGTTGTTCTTGATGGAATGAAGCCAAATCTTGAAGTTTATAAGAACCCCATGATGACATCACCTTAGAGCACCTCAAATCGGGCAGATTTTATGGTTGAAAGTGAAGATTCAAAGGTGAAAATGATGAAGAAGTGTGTGTAGGTGATGGATGTACAAGATTTGAGGATGAAACTTACTAGAATCGCGAGAAATCGAAGGAGAAAGGCCGGAGAAGTTGAAGAGTCGCACCAGAGCTGCCACATCACTGTTTGTGATGTGACAGGTGCTATTTATAGATGTCCAAAAGAGAAAATTGGCGCAGTGTAACGGGTCAGATGGCAACCCGATCGGATGGCCATCCGATCGGATGGCATCCGTTCGGATGACCATTCGATCGAATGGTCATTCGATTGATGGGATGCCGCGAGTTGGTTTTCGTGTTTTCGTTTCGTGCGTTGAGCATTGCGATGCGTTTGGGCGAGTGTCGATTAAGCGATGCGATAGATTTTAAACAATAGTTACACAAATAACCTAGCTAACATAATTGACCTTTCGTTTAGCGTTTGCGATTAATTTGTGTTGCGATAGAGTTGCGATTGCGTTTTCGATTAATCACCACAAACATAAAGTAAACATGCACAAGTAACAAATAAATAGTACACACACGTAAAACAATATTCAGAACACGTAATTCGAGTGGCAATGCAACAGCAATGTGATTAGCGATTAAACTGCGATTAATCCTCGATTATTATAGATACTCCACATAATACAACTAAAGTAAACAATTCAAAAGATTCGATTACAAGTCAAGAAAGTACAGTCAATAATTAAGCAAGGAGTGACAGATCGCATTTAGCAATCTTTTCTTCCTTTGACTTTGACTTGTACTTTGACTTCTAAAACGCGGGTTGTTACAGCCTCCCCTACTTTAGGGAATTTCGTCCCAAAATTAGGCCACAGGCGTAACAAATAAATGTGGATACTTCGCCTTCATGTCACTTTCGAGTTCCCAGGTGAACTCTGCGCCGTGTTTGCCTTCCCAGCGAACCTTCACAATGGGAATGCGTGAGCGCCTGAGCTTCTTCATTTCTCGATCCATGATCTCGACAGGCTTCTCCACGAAGTGTAATGTTTTGTCCACTTGTAGATCCTCAAGTGGCACTTGTAAATTCTGCTCAGCCAGGCACTTTTTGAGGTTCGAAACATGGAAAGTCGGGTGGACATTGCTAAGTTCCTCCGGTAGTTCGAGTCTATAGGCCACCTTCCCAATCCTTTCCAGAATTTTAAAGGGTCCAACATATCGAGGCGCGAGTTTCCCTTTCTTGCCGAATCTGATCACCCCCTTCCAAGGTGAAACCTTTAGGAGTACGTGATCACCAACGTCAAACCCAAAGGGCTTACGGCGTCTATCGGTGTAACTTTTCTGAAGACTCCGAGCTTTCAGCAGATTGTCTCGAATCTGGAGGATTTTGTCAGTCGTTTCTTGCAGCAGCTCAGGACCGGTTATTTGCGCATCTCCGATCTCGTGCCATACAATAGGCGATCGACATTTTCTTCCATATAATGCCTCAAATGGTGCCATTTGGATGCTAGAATGATAACTATTATTGTACGAGAATTCAACCAAAGGTAAGTGAGCATCCCAATTACCACCGAAATCTATGACACACGAGCGAAGCATGTCTTCAAGGGTACGAATCGTTCTTTCAGTCTGACCGTCGGTTTGGGGATGGAAATCGGATTGAGAGTAGTACCGAGAGCAGATTGAAACATTTCCCAAAGACGCGACGTAAACCGACCATCGCGGTCAGAGATGATGTCACGAGGTGTCCCGTGTCGACAAATGATCTCGTCGGTGTAGATTCGGGCTAATTTTTCTACCTTAAAGTCTTCTCGTATTGGCAGAAAATGAGCAGATTTAATCAAACGGTCAACGATAACCCAGATGCTATCGTAACCTGATGGCGTGCGCGGAAGTTTCGTTATAAAGTCCATAGCGATACTCTCCCATTTCCACATCGGGATCTCGGGTTGCACGAGTAAGCCAGAGGGTCTTTGTTGTTCGGCCTTGACTTTCAAACAAGTCAGGCACTTCGAAAGATAGATTGCGATATTCTTCTTCATTCCGGGCCACCAGTACTTGTAGCGTAGGTTCTGGTACATCTTGTCGGCACCGGGATGAATAGAATATCAAGACTTGAGGGCTTCGTCTAGCAGAATTTGTCATAAATTGGTGCGCTTGGGGATCCAAATTCGGTCTTGATATGGAATATATCATTCGATTTATTCACTAACTGGTCACCATTATTGAGAATCCTTTCCTTCTTCAAAGTGCGTTCGGTAAAACAAGCATGTTGTGCGTCACGGATAAGAGCTTCGAGATTATCCTGGGTTGGATATTATGAACGCTATGCAAATAGCTTCGTCGGCTTAGAGCATCGACAACGACATTTTCTTTGCCAGGGTGATTGCGAATCTCACAGTCGTAATCATTAAGAAGTTCAACCCATCGGCGTTGGCGCATATTCAGTTCCTTCTGATTCAAGATGTGTTGTAGGTGATACGTGGTTGAAAACCAGTGATCATTATCGTATAACTCGATGATTTTATGTACGTTTTAATTTCGGATAGCCTACTTTTAATCAAAAATATGTTTTGTAGGTTTGATGGAGTTAAGGAGCTTTGTGGGAGGTTTACGAGTCACCGGGACGAAAACCGGTGCACCGGAACGCATTACGGATCACACGAGAACTAAAAAAGGAAAAACAAGAAAGTTGGATCAGGAGAGCCCGTCGGCGACGGGTATGGTGCCGTCGGCGACGGGCAGTGTAAAACTGTTCCGGGAAAGTTGTTGTGTTAGGTGCTTTCAATGATTACAAACATGCTTTTTGCCATTAATCCGGAAATTATACACCTACTATGGGAAAGACTTGATTGCTAGAGCCAAATTAATGAGGGACAATCATCTCCATTCAATCAAGAATCACCAACATCATAAATGCTCAAATTCTTGAAGAGAAATAAATGCTTCATCTTCTTCTTTTCTATATAATCTAAATCATCATCAAGAGCAAGGATGGCCAGAAATTCACAATCACGTACTTGCAATATTCACCATCATCTTCTACAAGCCATCATCTTGCACCAAGAACATTCATCATTCTCCATCCTCCAAGCTCCAACATGACTTCCGTCAAGGTTCATTTATCCGGTGATCAAGCTCCGTCAACCATGAGCGGCTAATCATCTCGGTTTCACCCCGGTGTAGGTAGTTGTTTAATTTATGGTTTTGAATTGTTTCTTGCTTCAACTTTGTGACAATTTGTGTTTGATTTTTGAAACCTTTGACAACAGCTTGCATTTATTTCGTATTCATAAATTGTCGAGCGATGTTAAAAGTTATGACTTTATGAAATGGTTATGTGTAATATGCGTTGTCTTGGTTAGGATTTACTTGTGTTGATTACAAAGTGTATTCTTGTCCGTTCGTTGAAACGTCGATAGTTATTAGCACCTAAGTCACGGTACACTAAATCCGTTAATCATATGCAATTGAGTTGAATCTTAAAACTTGTAGAAACCTTAAGTTAGCAATTACCGAAACCGGGTGTGAATCTTTTTCTTATTATTGTCTAGTACTAAATCTTCATTGCAATTGTTAATTAGTAATTGTTATTCAATTAAACCAATTCACTTAGTTAAATTCATATCTTCCAACAAAACAAAAATACAAGAATATTATAAGCAAGCTTCATAAATTGTGACAATCGTTTTAGTTCAAGTGAATCCATTCGCAAACCACATACTCTTTGTGGTTCGACCCCTTGCTACCACTAGCTATTTGTTAAGGGTAATTTGGGCATATAAATATTATCTTTGATTGGAGCGCGACAGTCCGATCAAATTTTGGCGCCGTTGCCGGGGAGTTCGTGCGCTTTGTGTTTGGATAATTGTTAGAATTTTTGTGATTAACTGTTTAAGGTGCTTTGTTTATTGTTGCTATTTTTCTATTTTCTTGTTACGCGGGTGTGTTACTTGTGCAAATTACACTTACAAAGTAGTGCATGCATACAAGGAATTCCGGTAGAACATCACCGCTAGTGTTCGAACCGGAGGTTGAGCGTTTAGTTCGAAGAAACTTAGCCACTCGGTTAGAGGCAACACTTGCTTCTAATCAACCCAACACCCATTCACCATCTACATCATCCGTTGGTCCTAGTCAAATGGAACCTCAAAACCACAATAACAACCAACAACCACCCACACCGCCATTTCAAAACCTTAACCCACAAAACCCGTTACCACCCAACTTAAACAACCGAAATGCTCACACCAACCATGGAAACAACCAATTTCATGGCATTCCCATGAATGAAGCCCTGTTTCCCAATCTCGACGAATTGAGGAACGCCATTCCCGATGACAAACCGCATAGTGTTCCCGGTTATCAATCGCCGGAGTATGATGACGAAGATTGGGGGTAAGTGAATCAGGGTAATATTTACAATGCACAAGGAGTTGAAGGTGAGGATTTTGGCTATCAAAACGCCAATTATGTGGGGAGGAATGACGGTTACGGAAATAACCGCCAACCACGAAACAACAATCAAAGGAACCGAAATGATGGGTTTTACAACAACAATAACAACAATGGTAATCCTAATCGGATTCCTCGTTTCGCGGGGGGAGGTTATCAAATGGGTGACCAAGGTGGAAACCGAAGAGATGATCGAAGAGGTTATAGAAGGGATAATCGAAGACCGGTCGACCAAGAAGTTAACGGGCCACAACGTCATCAACAACCTCCACGGGGAGTGAATGACCGTTTTCGACCGGTAGTTACCGACAATGACTCTCCTATAGTATGTGAAAGGAGAATGTTTGATTGTAAGCCTCATTACATCAATATACTTCCCCACTTCAATGGGAGGTCTAATGATGAGCCGTACACGCATTTGGCGGAGTTCTCCTCCATTTGTAACACTATCGGGGGACACAACTTCGCATTAGAGGAGGTCAAACTTCGATTGTTCTGTTGAAAGACAAGGCAAAGCAATGGTTTCTCACACTTCCCGCGAATAGCATCCGGACATGGGAAGAAATGCAACAAGTCTTTCTAGATGAATACTATTCAATGTCAAAGACCGATGATGCACGGGATGAAATAAGATCGTTTCAGCAACTATCGAGTGAACCATTACATGAAGCATTCACTCGATTCAAGGAATTGATGCGGAAATGCCCACATCACCAAATAGAAAAGTGGGAATTAGTGAAGTGCTTTGTACGTGGGTTGGATGATGCTACATGGAATCGCCTCGAGTCAACGAGCAACGAGACTCTTTTGAGCAATCATGAAGATGATGATTGGGAATTTCTTGAGCGGATGAGCAAACGGTCAAAGGAGAAGGAATCGGCCAATAGAGCCAAGAAGCATCCCGTTTCCCGTTCGCTTCCCGATCTTGATTCTAAGGATAGGATTTCTACCTTAGAACG
The DNA here is from genome assembly GCA_030545235.1 of Helianthus tuberosus. NCBI lineage: Eukaryota > Viridiplantae > Streptophyta > Magnoliopsida > Asterales > Asteraceae > Helianthus > Helianthus tuberosus. Next base: position 116,372 of record JARYGA010004816.1, on the reverse strand, counting down.
GGAATTGGCTCGTATGAAAAAAAGGAGGTGAATGCGGTCCAATTCGCGGTGTGTGAAGATTGTGGGGAAATTGGCCATAGGGCCGATCAATGTCCAACGGGACCGAGTGAGTACACCGAGGAAGTCAACCAAGTGTTCAGGGATAGAAAAAATAATGACATGAATTCGAACACTTACCACCCCGGGTTGAGAAACCATCCAAACTTCCGATATGGGAACGCCGCGAATCAAATGAACCCGAATTTTCAACCGGGTAATCAAAGCGGGTCATCATATCAAAATCGTCAAGGTGGTGACCAAGGGGGTTACCAACGTCCTTACAATCAAGGGTACCAAGGAAGAGATAATAATTATCAAGGTGGGTATCAAAGAAATTACAACAACCAAGGCGGTAATGGAAGTGGGTCAAACAACCAAAGGGGTGGCAATGATTTGAATGCGAAGTTGGATGCTATGCTTTCGATGATGCAAGAGTCCAAGAAGGAGAATGAGATTCGGGAAAAGGCACATGAAGCATTAGCAAAACAAGTAGGCCAACTCGCGGAGGAAATGGCTCAAGTGAGGGGAAGCTCGGGAAAGCTTCCAAGTGACACCACGGTAAACCCCAAACATCAAGGGTCGAGCTCAAGGAACACACGTGAGGTACCAATTAATAAACTTACTTTACGTAGTGGTCGAATTGTGGATAATGGTCAAACGGGTCAAAATAAAAATGAGGATGGTCAAACGGGTCAAAATAAAAATGAATTGAAAAAGAATAATAACACCCCCGTTGTGACCATACCCGTCCCTAAGGCTAAGGAAAAGGGTGTGGAGGCTAATACCGCCCCTTATCCCGAAGCATTGAAGGGACCCGTGAAAAAGGTTGTAAACAAAAGAGGTCCACAACAAGAAGAGTTGTTGGAGATTTTCAAACAAGTAAAAATAAATTTACCTCTTTTGGATGCAATTAAACAAGTACCGTCCTATGCTAAGTATTTGATAGATTTGTGTACTCAAAAGTGAACTCATAAATTCCCGAAGAAATTAGATTTAACCAATAATGTGAGTTCAATTCTTTTGGGTGCACTTCCACCTAAGCTCCAAGATCCGGGTGCGCCTATTATTTCAATTCAAGTAGGCGATTTTAAAATTAATCGGGCACTTCTAGATCTTGGTGCTAGCGTGAGCATTTTACCGGGTAGCTTGTATGACCAATATGAGTTTGGCCCACTTAAGTCGTCAAACACCACCATGGTGTTAGCCGACTTGACACCCAAACTACCCCGTGGAATTGTTTCGGATGTGATAGTAAAAATCGAGGATTTTTACTATCCGGTGACTTTTTAGTACTTGACTATGTGGCCAAGGACCCAACCAAGCAACCTACGGTGATTTTGGGTCGACCGTTTTTAGCAACCGAAAATTCTCAAATTGATTGCAAAACGGGAACGGTTGATATGACATTTGGAAACCGAAGGTTGAGGTTGCATGTTTTTTCCGGACTTATGAACCCTTCAGTTGATGATGAATGCTATATGGCGGACATCGTTGACACGTGTATACCTCTTTGCGACACAGTCGTGAACGGGGAAAACACAATGGAGGATTGTTATATGTTTGACAGGTCAAAGGTGGAGATGGAAAAGAGCATGGACGAGGAAGTGAAAAGTATGGAGGTACTTGCGGTTAGAGAAGGAAGACCGACATGGACGCAACACATTGAGAGTTTACCGGAGAGCATTGACACTAAATTGAAGCCGTCACTAGTAGAGCCTCCAGAGATTGAATTAAAAGTATTGCCTAAGCATCTCAAGTATGCTTATGTTGGTAAAGGCAACACTCTCCCGGTTATAATTGCATCAAATTTAACCAAGGAACAAGAGGAGAAATTGATGGGTGTTTTGCTCACCAATCGGGCGGCGATTGGATGGACCATTGCTGATTTGAAGGGTATTAGTCCCTCGGTGGTGATGCACAAAATCATCACAGAAGAGAATATAACTCCCGTTCGAGATGCACAACGAAGATTAAATCCGAACATGCGGGAGGTGGTGAAAAAGGAAGTGCTGAAGTGGCTTGATGCGGGTATCATTTACCCGATCTCAGATAGCCAATGGGTGAGCCCAACACAAACGGTTCCAAAGAAAGCGGGTATACAAGTCGTCAAAAATGACGCAGGTGAAGAAGTAGCCACTCGGCCGGTTACCGGGTGGCGAATTTGTATTGATTATAGGAAGTTGAATAACGCAACTTCCAAAGATCATTTTCCTTTACCTTTTATTGACCAAATAATTGAGAAACTTTCGGGGCAACAATTTTATTGTTCTTAGATGGCTATTCTGGTTATAACCAAATTGCCATCCATCCAGAAGATCAATCAAAGACCACATTTACTTGTCCCTACGGCACCTTCGCTTTTAGGCGAATGCCGTTTGGATTGTGTAATGCCCCCGCCACCTTCCAAAGGTGTATGATGAGTATCTTTTCAAATATGGTGGGGAAGTCTTTGGAAATTTTCATGGATGACTTCTCAATTTTTGGGTCATCATTTGAGGCTTGTTTGGACCAACCAGATAAAGTGTTAAAAAGGTGTGTTGAAACTAGTTTGGTCCTAAGTTGGGAAAAGAGTCATTTCATGGTTCAAGAGGGAATCGTGTTGGGGCACGTAGTGTCAAATCGTGGGATAGAGGTTGATCATGCAAAGATACAAGTCATATCTACTTTACCGTATCCCACAACTGTTAAAGGTGTTAGGTCATTTTTAGGTCACGCGGGTTTTTATCGACGATTTATTAAGGGTTTTAGTGACATAACCAAGCCTTTGTGTAACTTGTTGTTAAAAGACCAACCGTTTGATTTCAATGAAAATTGTAAAAATGCTTTTAACAAATTAAAAGAAAAGCTAGTTGAGGCCCCAATCTTGCAATCGCCAAATTGGTTTTTCCCTTTTGAAATTATGTGCGATGCGAGCGACTATGCGGTGGGGGCCGTGTTGGGACAACGGATTGACAAAAGGCCCGTTGCCATATACTACGCAAGTAAGACTCTTTCGGATGCACAATTGAATTACACCACCACCGAAAAAGAGCTACTTGCGGTGGTATATGCATTGGATAAATTTCGGTCATACATATGGGGTAGTAAAGTGATTATCTATTCTGATCACACTGCAGTTAGGTACCTCATGGAAAAGAAAGATGCAAAGCCGAGGTTGATCCGATGGGTGTTGTTGCTTCAAGAGTTCAATTTGGAGATACGGGACAAAAAGGGTACCGAGAATGTAGTAGCGGACCACTTGTCTCGGTTGATAGTTGAAGATGATCCTAAAACACTAGAGATCAATGAGTCTTTTCCCGATGAGAATTTTATGAGATTATATAAGTTACCTTGGTATGCTAACATTGTGAATTATCTTGTTACAGGTGACTTACCGGCACATTGGGATAGACGAAAGAGGCAACATTTCCTGTCCCAAATCAATTATTACCGGTGGGAAGAACCGCACTTGTGGAAAGAGTGTGCGGATCAAGTGATTAGAAGATGCATAGCTGATGAAGAAATTCCAAGCGTGTTGCAACATCTACATTCATTTGCATGTGGTGGCCATTTTAGTGGTCACAAAACATGTCACAAAGTTTTAAATAGTGGTCTTTATTGGCCAACTATCTTTAAAGATGCAAATGAATTTGCCAAAAATTGTGTAGAGTGCCAGAAATTAGGGGGTATTTCAAAAAGGGACGAGATGCCCATGCAACCAATCCTTGTAGTCGATATTTTCGATGTGTGGGGTATTGATTTCATGGGCCCATTCCCCAATTCATATGGCAACTTGTACATCTTGGTGGCCGTCGATTACGTGTCAAAATGGGTCGAAGCAATAGCCACCAAGACAAACGACCATTCCGTAGTTTGTAATTTTGTTCAAACTAATATTTTTTCAAGGTTTGGGATTCCTCGTGTCATCATAAGTGATGGAGGATCTCATTTTAAAAACTTTCGGTTTGGAAAACTTTTAAAACGGTTTGGTGTTGACCATAGAATTGCTACCCCCTATCACCCGCAAACAAGCGGGCAAGTTGAGGTGTCAAATAGGCAAATCAAAAATATTTTGCAAAAGACCGTGCGGGCGGACCGTAAGGATTGGTCAATCAAATTGAACGATGCTTTATGGGCCTACCGTACGGCACATAAGACACCCATTGGCACTACACCTTATCGTTTGGTTTACGGTAAAAATTGTCACTTACTGGTGGAACTTGTGCATAAATCATTGTGGGCTATTAAAGAAGTTAATGTTCAATATGATGATGCAGGAAAGGAAAGGAAACTCAAGCTATGCGAGTTAGAGGAGCTAAGAGAAATGGCATACGAATGCGCGTCGAATTACAAAGACGGAATGAAGAAAGCGCATGATGCCAAGTTGAGAAAGAAAGAATTCGAGGTTGGGCAAAAGGTATGGCTCTACATTTCGAAACTCAAATTCTTTCCCGGAAAGCTCCGGAGCAAATGGATGGGACCCTATGTGATCACCCGGGTCGGACAATTGGGTGATGTTACCATTGAAGACCCGAAGGATGGGTTACGGCAAACGGTAAATGGTCATCGACTAAAACCGTTTCTCGATGGTAACGAAAAAGTGGATGAAACCAAGGAATCGGTGAGCTTCGTTGTAAGCATTCCGGTTTATGAGGTCAACTAAAAAGGACTTGTAACATGTTAGTTAGAGTTGTGTATAGTTTTAATTAATTGTGTGTTTTTGCAAGAATCGTTTTCGTTTCCTACTAATCTTGTTTGATTGTGTGAAGTCCAGATATCACGAGTGAGTTTTGAAGACGTAAGGTATGTTTTTAAACTTTGTTTGTGCATTGAGGACAATACACGTTTTTTTAGGGGGTGGTAGAACCGTTAACGATTTTCGCGTTTTAAAAATTTAACTTATAAAATTTTATAAAAAGAATTTTAATATTTTTTAGGAATTTTATTTGTATATAGTCCTTTTATTAAAGTTTTATAAAATTCTTCAAATTTAAATAAAAAAAAATATTTTTTTGGAAAATGGGGTACCCGTCGGCGACGGGGTGGTGACCGTCGGCGACGGCGTCGGCAACTACCCGTACGCACCAACAACCCGTAACCAGGAACTTAAGCCATCGGAGAAACATGAACAACAGCGAACCCGTCGGCGACGGGCAGGGAGCCGTCGGCGACGGGTAATGGTTTGCGATCCGATACCAGCTCGTTCCTAGGCATACAAAACCGAACCAAACTCATTTAAAACTTCACCAAACACAACCTAAACTCCAAATTGATCACATATCCGACACATAAACATCTCATATCAGTTATTACATCATTCAACTCAACTAAATCCCTGCCATCTCTCTCTAAAACACTCACCTACCATCATCTTCTTCCCCATTCTCCACCAAGAACCCTAATCCTTCTAGTCTTCATAACTCCTTCAATCCTCCACCAAATCCCCTGATTTTTGAGTCCATCTTGTGTGATTTTTCGAGAGGAACAAAACCCCCAACACGGTTTTCATCAATTCTTGCTAGTTTGCAAGATTTCTGGGCGTGTAAATTCGGGTTTTCGAAAGGGTGTTCATCAAAATTCTTGCTTTTCATCTTTTTCTTAGTTCCTTGTATCTACAACAACAAAGGTATGGATTTCCCTTAATTTTATGCTTGATTATCATATGTTTAGTTTTTCTCCCGAAATTTTAGACTTTTTAAGTTTAAGAGTAGGTTGTTTAAACAATGTATGTTGTTCTAGCATGATTTTAATTAAGATTGGTTGTTTTGGATGGAATTTGAGCATGTTATAACCATAGTGAAGTGATTACACTTGTTATGTACATGATGGAACATGAAGGTGATGTTGAATTTTTGTGAGCTTATTAGAAATTGCAAGTTATCAATTAAAAATTGATAGGTATATGATAAAATGAGCAACTTTGGAAGTTTAAAATGGCGATTTTGCATATGCTTGTTAGTTAAAACCTCAACATCATACATCATGTTCAAAGTTTGAGAGTTTAGTAAAGGTTTGGGTTCACATTGATGAATTGTTGCGTTTGTGATTATAGTTATGGCTGGCGGAAGGAAGAAGCAAAAGACCACAGAACAAGGATCATCAGCTGGAGCAGGATCTTCTTCCGGTTTAATACCAAAGAAGTGGGAGCAACTGAGCTCCATCGAAGAAGGCGATGCGAGACTATATAGACAAGATTGGGAGTGGGCAAAGTACCGTGATAGTCGAAACGCAAAGATATGGGATGATGAGAAGAACAAACCCTTATCCATGTACAATGATAGAAAGTTAGAGGCAAAATTGTGGAAATGGAAGATGGTTACCAAGGTTAATACTTCTGTACCGGAAAGGGCGTTGTGCGAAAGGGTAGTAAATGTGGAAGAATTCAGGCAATTCGGAATTACACAAATGTTTGAGCGTTTGGGCTGGGAAAGAGTGCTTGATTGGTGCGAAGATAACACTTCGCGGATATATTTGTCGGAGGTATGTGAATGGTTGTCAACACTGAGGTTTACGAATAAGGATAGCCCTCCCGCAGAATGGAAATTGGTCGGGAAGACAACTCGAGGGACAATGACGATGTCCTTCGAAACAATTAACAGCATTGCTCATTTTGACTCGTTAGGGATACAAGCATATGACTATCCAAGCATGCAACAATTCTTGGATAATCATGTGAACGAAGGTGATCCGGAGCAATTGACAGCGGTTATCTTACCGTACACAGATGGGGGAGAGGCTAAAAGAAATCAAATGTCAATTGAAGGGAAAGTTCTTCAAGGAATTTCCCTAGAAAATGTGATGGTGAGGTTCGGTGATCGAGGAGGGGTGAGAGCACCCGATTGTAGGATTGTCCATTCCTTGTTATACGGGACTCCTACATTGTCATGGAGGCACATTGTAATGATGAACACGTGGGTCACCCGGGAAGCATCCCAATGGCGTTTCATCCCATATGCACGCCTAATCAGTGCTATGACCCTCCAACAAAATTGCTTGCCTCCAGAATCACTATGGGTGTCCAAACCCATTGAGGAATTCAACATAGCCTCAATGAGAAAGAATTGGAAAATAGAGGTGGAGCTGAAGGGAGGCGATTACGTGGTGACCGACCTATTGGGTCACAGGTATGACTTCCCTAATCCAAATCCTCAAGGGGCTGGGGGTGATGAAGAAATGATTGAGGAAGAAGAAGAGGTTGGGCCTTCTTCTGGTCCCTGGGGACCACAACGGAGGTACATGAGGCCACACAAAGAAATCAATGCGGAAGTGGCCGGTTTTGTGAGACAAAGACAGGTACCGTCGTATGGGAACTTTACCCGCGGGGAACAAGCGATCTATGACAATGTCTCGGCATGTATAGGCGAGGGCCGAGAATATAACAGAAGGAGAGAAAATTGGGAAGGGTCACACGGGACCTACTTGCATGAGCAATGGGATTCCCAATCGGCATATCGCGAGAGAATGGATAAATTCATGGAAGAGCAACAACTGCAACAAGCGCTTCAAAGATCGCACATGGAGCGTTTGATGCAGTTACAAGAAGAAGATATGGCCCGAAGGCGGGCATGGGAGGAAGCGGAGGCAAGGCGTTTAAATGAAGCAAGAGAATTGGAGCAACGCCGATGGAGAGCTTGGGCTATCTCTAATGAAATGGCTATTAACAACACCAAGGTGCTCCACGATCAGGAGCGACACCAAAGAGACTACCAAGCCGGCCTCCCATATGCCGAACATTCGGGGTGGACCAATTACCCCGACCTTCCCCACCCACAAGGCCCATCCGATCCGACTCCTCACTGGCCCGAAGCGGTAGGTTCAAGCTTCATCCCAATTCCCTACCAACTGTAACACCCCGAAAACGGGTTTGGTAATCAAACCACGTTTATACTAAAAGACAGGTAATTTACCTTTAGTGGTAAAAGTAACCCGGTGAATATTAGAATTCTTAAATAAACAAGAATTTACTAACTAGGAATTTCAACCTAGTTAGCTAATATTTTAGAAATAACCCATAGTAGGGTTAAAAGCAACTAAATTAAATGTTGATCAAAATGGAGGGACCTAAGTTGTAAAAACTGAAACTTAATTTTAATTAAGTAAATAAAACACACCAAACACCCCACAAGGAGGTGTATGGTCGTACAAGAAGAACAGGGGGCGATCCCCACTCCTTCAAAACCCTAAAACTTCAGTAATCTTGCAAATTGAAGGTTTAATCCAAGTTCAAATCGAATTCTAAACATAGATTACTGATCCTTATCGCAAGGGGATTACAAGGTATGTAAAATTTTGAGAAATCTTTCAACTTGAAATTCTCATGAATTGGGAATAATCTGAAATTCTAGTTGCATGTTTGCTATTTGGGTAGATTAGGGTTGATATGGTGACTAGGAGTAAAACCTAGACAATAACATGTGAAATCATGGCTAAATTCTGAAAAAAATTCATGAACACATTGAAGGTGATTCATGGGTTTTGTGAGAAAATGATGAACCCTAAGATGTAGGATGTTAATCTGGTGTAAATTGATGAATAGAAACTGATTTCTGAAAATATGATGTGTAGTTCATGAACACTAGACATGAAGGTTTGAATTGTGGTGTAAATCTTGGTAAAAATAACTAGTTATGAACTAGTTAGTAAATATGTAAAATTGTGCCCGCTAGGTGTTTGTTAAAATGCCTAAACGAAGCTAAAATGTGAAATTCCATGTGAAGTGTGCATTTTAGTAAGTTGATAGATTAATTGACTCCTAGGAAGTCAAACTAACCAATGATTTAATCAAGTGATAAAGTCGACATAAGACCCGTTAGATGGAGTAGTCATAATTGATAATGACTAACCTAACCATCTTACAATTACAATGATAGTTTGACGCTTGGCAAGCTAGGTGAAGGCTTGGGGAAGGAAGCGGGTCAAACGAAGCAAGAATGACGGAAAAGCATAATTCGGATGCAAGGTAAGTATAGCTTACACTAGTCTTATATTTCAGAATATTCTCTTATCATATTAGTATGAATAAGATAAATACAAAATCGAGGTATGATGTCCCGGCGTGTAGACGTACGGAACAAGATAGTCGAGCATAATTAGAAGCCATGTTGATGGTTTAAAAAGAAGTAAATCGATAATTCGGTTATATTATGTCGAAGGTAATAAACGGTTTATAAGTTAAAATGACCGTACGGTGTTAAACGGAAAAAGTCATGTAGAGGAGATGATAATAAATATCATCTCGCAAAGATAAATGGTCAATTCGGCCAAACGGGTCAAAAGGTGTAGACAACACCTTTTGACTATATAGACTAATGATTCTTTTGTCGAGTCATATGCTTACAGGAATAGATATCCAATGGATATTCGCATCGTTCTTAATTAGCGAATATAAAGCAAGGTATTAAAATCGGGTCTAATTGTTGATCCGAGCCAGGTACGCATATTTATGATGTATGTAGAAGTGCTAATTTGGTCGAATAATTGGTGATAGCCCTTCATTGTAAAAGAAGGATCAAAATCGACCAAAACGCCCTTGTAAGCAAAATTAAGCAAACAACCCTTAGAAGTTGTTTGAAAACGAGTTTTATAATCAAGTTAATACTTAGAATAAGTATAATAGTGTAAGATGTAAATCCTTGGTTAAAAGACTCTATATGAGTCTTTGCCGTAAATTGATAATACGAAGGGTAAAAATCGGATTAGATAGATCGTCACATTAAAACCATCACAAATATAGATGTGATGAAAGATCATTTGATAACTAATGTGAAAATAAAATGCTAGAAAGAAATGGGTGTGTGTTATGCGTCAAAGTGCTTAAATGTCCTTAACGGGTCAAAATAAGCACTTGAGTATAAGTGGGTTTAAAATGTGTAGGAAACCCGTGGTTTGAGCCAAATATGATAGACGATATAGAAATTAGAAGGTTCACGAGAAATTGGAATCGAACAAATAAGTTTGTTTGATAAATACATGAATGGGTTAAAATGGGTAAATTCTAGCTTAAGCCGAATGCATAAAAGTCTCAAAATTTATTAAGCCGGATGTCGGACTTTAACTCCATGTGATGGGGAATCAAATTACAAACATGTAGGAAGAAACGGTAGGTCAAACGGATAAGCGGATTGAAAGTTACGAATGTTTTCGTAACAAAAACGACAAAATTGGAAAAGCTGAATGCAGGGACCACCGTAAATTACGGTGCCACCGTAATTTACGGTGGAGCCTGAAAGTGTTACGCCAGTTTATTACTGGTTTACGGTGGCAACATAGAAAAACATGGGCTACCGTAAATTACGGTACCCACCGTAATTTACGGTGGACCTTGTCCAAAAATGCATTTTAATTAATTTTATTTTCCGGACTCGTTTAGATATGTTTTAAACCCTGTTCGACTAAAGCATTTCATGTTTATGAAATGTAGGTACTTTCTGGAATGCCGGAAGACGATCAAGCTCAACGAAGAACCGAACACGATAAAGATACACGCTTCCGCACATTGCCTCGTTGTAAAATTTTAACGACAAACCCGATCACGTTATGTAGAATAACTTATAAATTGTAAAAGTTTTAATAAACCCGTATTTTTATAGCATGTGTAGTCTTAACTACACATCTAAACGTTGGTAATTACATACAAAATCGTTAATTAGTAATCAGGGTGTTACAAGTTGGTATCAGAGCCTTGGTTTAAGAGATTCGAGTATGGTGGGGTGGAACCATGCTTGGACTTAAACCTTATGCTCTTGACAAAGAATAGTGTTCGGTTCGAGGCTTGATCGCAAATCCGGTAAGTACAAGTACGTTAATAGTTAGTATGCTAAAGTGTTGTAAACTACACATAGAGCTATCATGTGGTATATGTTACCCCAATTTAAATGATTGATATGGTTGACGAAAATACACGCGTTGACGCGTATGGTAGAAAAAGCCTTGTATTATAATACGGGTGATTATTGAAGTTGACATTACTAACTCTTGTGAATGTTTTAATTGAAGGACACTCGCGTCTGGAGATGACGGGAGTTGAACGAATTATGGATATGATGATGGAACGGTACGAGGTATGACAGGAAGAGCATACTCATCAAGGACCAAAATCGCGTAATGGTCGCGAACAAGGTTAAAAGCAAGGAACGCCCGTAGGGGCAAACATTACCAGGTGCTCATTTTAAATAATCACACAATTAGCAATATGCAACAAACACGTAGAGAATGATCGTTGCATGGGTAAATTAGAAACTTGGAAAGCCTGAACAGAAATACATATCCAGGATATAATTTCCAAGAAAACTGAATAGAGGCGTTACTTACATAGGGCGTGATGTGAAAACTATAAAAAGGTCGTGTACGTCATGTGTTAAACCGCTTACTCTGGCCAAGTAAGTAGTGGCATATGATACCACGAGTTTCTTATAGCGGACACATTTACATCCGATGTGGTAATGGCGGGGTGAATGGGACTAATTAAAAAGTACCCAAATGAAACAGATAAGCAAGATATTTGAAAATAATGTAAACGCACAACCGAGTGACGGGAGCGTGTTACATTAGGATAATGAGCCCGAGTGAAGGGACAAACAAGCATGTAAAATGATTTAGACAAGTATTGGGAGGGGGTGTACTTACACTCGAACCCATAAAACGCAAGCATGTAAAATGATTTAGACAAGTATTGGGAGGGGGTGTACTTACACTCGAACCCATAAAAACGCAAGCATGTAAAATGATTTAGACAAGTATTGGGAGGGGGTGTACTTACACTCGAACCCATAAAACGCAAATATGGAAAAATGATTTAGACAAGCAATGGGAGGGAGTGTACTTACACTCGAACCCGGAAAATGCAAATATGTCCCTTAAACGGGTCAAGGTAATGGATTCATAAAGAGTTCGATAATATATGAAAGCGATGGAAATTGCTAAGTTAATTAAACTAGTGGAAATAACGAGATTATGTTATTTAAAGTTACATTATGTCATATAAGGTGCGTAGAGGTTTTATAACCAAAAAGATATTACCATAATTTTTCTGGTAATACTAACAATTGATTAAAGTATGAGTAATGCTTAAAAGATTACTCAGGTCAAATGTATTCAGTTTAGAACTCGAAGAACTATGTAAGAAAGGTTTCGAGGACGAAACCTCTTTAAGGGGGGGTAGACTTGTAACACCCCGAAAACGGGTTTGGTAATCAAACCACGTTTATACTAAAAGACAGGTAATTTACCTTTAGTGGTAAAAGTAACCCGGTGAATATTAGAATTCTTAAATAAACAAGAATTTACTAACTAGGAATTTCAACCTAGTTAGCTAATATTTTAGAAATAACCCATAGTAGGGTTAAAAGCAACTAAATTAAATGTTGATCAAAATGGAGGGACCTAAGTTGTAAAAACTGAAACTTAATTTTAATTAAGTAAATAAAACACACCAAACACCCCACAAGGAGGTGTATGGTCGTACAAGAAGAACAGGGGGCGATCCCCACTCCTTCAAAACCCTAAAACTTCAGTAATCTTGCAAATTGAAGGTTTAATCCAAGTTCAAATCGAATTCTAAACATAGATTACTGATCCTCATCGCAAGGGAATTACAAGGTATGTAAAATTTTGAGAAATCTTTCAACTTGAAATTCTCATGAATTGGGAATAATCTGAAATTCTAGTTGCATGTTTGCTATTTGGGTAGATTAGGGTTGATATGGTGACTAGGAGTAAAACCTAGACAATAACATGTGAAATCATGGCTAAATTCTGAAAAAAATTCATGAACACATTGAAGGTGATTCATGGGTTTTGTGAGAAAATGATGAACCCTAAGATGTAGGATGTTAATCTGGTGTAAATTGATGAATAGAAACTGATTTCTGAAAATATGATGTGTAGTTCATGAACACTAGACATGAAGGTTTGAATTGTGGTGTAAATCTTGGTAAAAATAACTAGTTATGAACTAGTTAGTAAATATGTAAAATTGTGCCCGCTAGGTGTTTGTTAAAATGCCTAAACGAAGCTAAAATGTGAAATTCCATGTGAAGTGTGCATTTTAGTAAGTTGATAGATTAATTGACTCCTAGGAAGTCAAACTAACCAATGATTTAATCAAGTGATAAAGTCGACATAAGACCCGTTAGATGGAGTAGTCATAATTGATAATGACTAACCTAACCATCTTACAATTACAATGATAGTTTGACGCTTGGCAAGCTAGGTGAAGGCTTGGGGAAGGAAGCGGGTCAAACGAAGCAAGAATGACGGAAAAGCATAATTCGGATGCAAGGTAAGTATAGCTTACACTAGTCTTATATTTCAGAATATTCTCTTATCATATTAGTATGAATAAGATAAATACAAAATCGAGGTATGATGTCCCGGCGTGTAGACGTACGGAACAAGATAGTCGAGCATAATTAGAAGCCATGTTGATGGTTTAAAAAGAAGTAAATCGATAATTCGGTTATATTATGTCGAAGGTAATAAACGGTTTATAAGTTAAAATGACCGTACGGTGTTAAACGGAAAAAGTCATGTAGAGGAGATGATAATAAATATCATCTCGCAAAGATAAATGGTCAATTCGGCCAAACGGGTCAAAAGGTGTAGACAACACCTTTTGACTATATAGACTAATGATTCTTTTGTCGAGTCATATGCTTACAGGAATAGATATCCAATGGATATTCGCATCGTTCTTAATTAGCGAATATAAAGCAAGGTATTAAAATCGGGTCTAATTGTTGATCCGAGCCAGGTACGCATATTTATGATGTATGTAGAAGTGCTAATTTGGTCGAATAATTGGTGATAGCCCTTCATTGTAAAAGAAGGATCAAAATCGACCAAAACGCCCTTGTAAGCATAATTAAGCAAACAACCCTTAGAAGTTGTTTGAAAACGAGTTTTATAATCAAGTTAATACTTAGAATAAGTATAATAGTGTAAGATGTAAATCCTTGGTTAAAAGACTCTATATGAGTCTTTGCCGTAAATTGATAATACGAAGGGTAAAAATCGGATTAGATAGATCGTCACATTAAAACCATCACAAATATAGATGTGATGAAAGATCATTTGATAACTAATGTGAAAATAAAATGCTAGAAAGAAATGGGTGTGTGTTATGCGTCAAAGTGCTTAAATGTCCTTAACGGGTCAAAATAAGCACTTGAGTATAAGTGGGTTTAAAATGTGTAGGAAACCCGTGGTTTGAGCCAAATATGATAGACGATATAGAAATTAGAAGGTTCACGAGAAATTGGAATCGAACAAATAAGTTTGTTTGATAAATACATGAATGGGTTAAAATGGGTAAATTCTAGCTTAAGCCGAATGCATAAAAGTCTCAAAATTTATTAAGCCGGATGTCGGACTTTAACTCCATGTGATGGGGAATCAAATTACAAACATGTAGGAAGAAACGGTAGGTCAAACGGATAAGCGGATTGAAAGTTACGAATGTTTTCGTAACAAAAACGATAAAATTGGAAAAGCTGAATGCAGGGACCACCGTAAATTACGGTGCCACCGTAATTTACGGTGGAGCCTGAAAGTGTTACGCCAGTTTATTACTAGTTTACGGTGGCAACATAGAAAAACATGGGCTACCGTAAATTACGGTACCCACCGTAATTTACGGTGGACCTTGTCCAAAAATGCATTTTAATTAATTTTATTTTCCGGACTCGTTTAGATATGTTTTAAACCCTGTTCGACTAAAGCATTTCATGTTTATGAAATGTAGGTACTTTCTGGAATGCCGGAAGACGATCAAGCTCAACGAAGAACCGAACACGATAAAGATACACGCTTCCGCACATTGCCTCGTTGTAAAATTTTAACGACAAACCCGATCACGTTATGTAGAATAACTTATAAATTGTAAAAGTTTTAATAAACCCGTATTTTTATAGCATGTGTAGTCTTAACTACACATCTAAACGTTGGTAATTACATACAAAATCGTTAATTAGTAATCAGGGTGTTACACCAACCACCACCACAAGGGGAGCAAAGCCCACTCGATGACTATAGGGAGATGTTTGAAGCCCTCACTGGTTATCAATACCAACCGAACCCGCCAGTTGATCCCAACGAGCGATATCAGCGGTGAAGGTATGGTATGTTTTGTGTTGTTTATTTTATTTTGTGTGCTTTATTTTTATTTCGTTTTTTATTTGTTTTTCCACATAAATAAAGGTAAAATGATGCATGGCTTAGTAATATTTTCATAAAAATGGTAGAACTAGGTAACTAACAAATTTTGATGGTTGTGAGAAGCATGCTTCTACACAAGGGTTAGAATTTGTAGGTACATGATGTTCGTGAGACAACCGTTTTTATGAAGAGAAGAAGATATGGGCATCAAGCGACAAAAATCAGGTGCATGCGTTTTCATTTTACCTTGATTATTAGTTCAATAATAAGTGGATTGTATTTTAATTGTTTGAAAGACGGGGTGAACTTTGGGAGGGTTAGCCGTGTCACATCCCTTGTGCATTTTAAAACTCTAGTTCTTACACATTGAGGACAATGTTTACCTCAAGTGTGGGGATGGGGGAGTAGTAAAAATTTTAGATTTTGACTCGTTCATTTAAATACTACACATTGAGGACAATGTTTACCTCAAGTGTAGGGATGGGGGAAAATTTCAAAAAATTTTCAAAAAGTTCTTGTTTCAAAAGCAATCTTAAAAGCACAAGTAGCGAAGTCAATGAGGGATGGCACAACCCATTTGGTCTTTTGTCATGGTCAAGTTCAAATTTATAGCATGAAGGGTATTTAGCGGGTGGTTATTTGGGAATAATTCGCCTAAGGAACTAGCTTTTGATGCATATCACATATCATACCCTTATACCTGAGGTTTTGAGCCATTTCTATATCATAGATTTACATTAACATGTTTCTTTGTTTGAGTGGACCATTAGTCGCGTATTGTAGAACTTGCAACTTTTGATACGTTCAAGACCATAGACCGAATACGAGCACGAGAATGATTAAGGCATTAGGTAAACCTTTTTTTCTTTTTACACCATTCTTATACCCTTACCCAGAAATTATCCCCTAGTAGCCAATATTGAGCCTAAACTTTCGTTTGACAACCCACTTAGCCAACAACCATAAGCCTTTTTGTTTAAACCCGTGTGATGGAAATTCGATTATTGAGCAAAGTTTGTATAGTTCTATTTATTTGTTAAAAAAAGCTATGAAAAAGAATAGAAAAACATTGAGAAAAGAACAAAAATATGTGTTTCTAGTTGTTGAATAAAAGGTGAAAAATCATTGCCTTATAGTTGATGTTTATAGTTTACTTGAGTTGCATTGTAATAAAAAACGAATTTTTCATCACCTTAGCCACTTAAAAATATCCTATTTCCTACCCTTAACCCTAGCCCCGTTACAACCCGTTCAAAGACCTTATGACTTGTGCTTAGTATTCGTGATCGGTGGTGGAGAATGATTTAGTTGCAAGCCTATGCGGGTACGTGTTCTAATCGGTTTTGAGCGATTAATTATGGAAGTGCTAATACATTATACATATTAGCCAAACTATAAGCCGAGCGGAGAGAACATTGTGAGGGATATGTATGATTTGTTAGTTTTACGGGCGGGTTAATCTTGGATAACCATTGTATATGTACATGCTCACATTATCGTTAAATATGTTGTAAATTGTAAAAGGTTTGAACTTTTGTATGACATTAGACCTTAACCTTTGTCTCGGGAATGGGAAGTGTGTTCGTTGTTCGACCCACGCGAAAGTGAAAAACAGATTTGCTTGAGGGCAAGCAAAAGACAAGTGTGGGGATGTGATACGTGGTTGAAAACCAGTGATCATTATCGTATAACTCGATGATTTTATGTACGTTTTAATTTCGGATAGCCTACTTTTAATCAAAAATATGTTTTGTAGGTTTGATGGAGTTAAGGAGCTTTGTGGGAGGTTTACGAGTCACCGGGACGAAAACTGGTGCACCGGAACGCATTACGGATCACACGAGAACTAAAAAAGGAAAAACAAGAAAGTTGGATCAGGAGAGCCCGTCGGCGACGGGTATGGTGCCGTCGGCGACGGGCAGTGTAAAACTGTTCCGGGAAAGTTGTTGTGTTAGGTGCTTTCAATGATTACAAACATGCTTTTTGCCATTAATCCGGAAATTATACACCTACTATGGGAAAGACTTGATTGCTAGAGCCAAATTAATGAGGGACAATCATCTCCATTCAATCAAGAATCACCAACATCATAAATGCTCAAATTCTTGAAGAGAAATAAATGCTTCATCTTCTTCTTTTCTATATAATCTAAATCATCATCAAGAGCAAGGATGGCCAGAAATTCACAATCACGTACTTGCAATATTCACCATCATCTTCTACAAGCCATCATCTTGCACCAAGAACATTCATCATTCTCCATCCTCCAAGCTCCAACATGACTTCCGTCAAGGTTCATTTATCCGGTGATCAAGCTCCGTCAACCATGAGCGGCTAATCATCTCGGTTTCACCCCGGTGTAGGTAGTTGTTTAATTTATGGTTTTGAATTGTTTCTTGCTTCAACTTTGTGACAATTTGTGTTTGATTTTTGAAACCTTTGACAACAGCTTGCATTTGTTTCGTATTCATAAATTGTCGAGCGATGTTAAAAGTTATGACTTTATGAAATGGTTATGTGTAATATGTGTTGTCTTGGTTAGGATTTACTTGTGTTGATTACAAAGTGTATTCTTGTCCGTTCGTTGAAACGTCGATAGTTATTAGCACCTAAGTCACGGTACACTAAATCCGTTAATCATATGCAATTGAGTTGAATCTTAAAACTTGTAGAAACCTTAAGTTAGCAATTACCGAAACCGGGTGTGAATATTTTTCTTATTATTGTCTAGTACTAAATATTCATTGCAATTGTTAATTAGTAATTGTTATTCAATTAAACCAATTCACTTAGTTAAATTCATATCTTCCAACAAAACAAAAATACAAGAATATTATAAGCAAGCTTCATAAATTGTGACAATCGTTTTAGTTCAAGTGAATCCATTCGCAAACCACATACTCTTCGTGGTTCGACCCCTTGCTACCACTAGCTATTTGTTAAGGGTAATTTGGGCATATAAATATTATCTTTGATTGGAGCGCGACAGTCCGATCAGCAGGCTCTTATGGTCTGTGAAGACCGTACACTTAGGTACCATAAAGGTAGTGTCGCCAAATATTTAATGCAAAAACAACTTCACCAAGCTCGAGATCGTGGGTAGTATAGTTCTTATCGTGGACCTTGAGCTGACGAGATGCGTAAGCGATAACCTTGTCCCGTTGCATGAGAACACAACCAAGACCGAGGTTCATGGCATCGCAGTAGACAAAGAAGTCATCGTTTTCGTCGGGTAAAGCGAGTATAGGAGCATTGCAGAGCATGTGCTTCAGAGTTCGAAAGGCAGTCACTTGTTCAGTTCCCCAAACAAAAGGCTTGTCTTTATGAGTCAAAGAGGTAAGCGGGACAACGATTTTTTAGAAGTCAGTAATGAATCGACGGTAATAGCCCGCCAATCCGAGGAACA
Organism: Helianthus tuberosus; assembly: GCA_030545235.1. Taxonomy (NCBI): domain Eukaryota; kingdom Viridiplantae; phylum Streptophyta; class Magnoliopsida; order Asterales; family Asteraceae; genus Helianthus; species Helianthus tuberosus. Next base: position 97,795 of record JARYGA010004816.1, on the reverse strand, counting down.
AACGAACATCGGATGGTGATTTTGGAGTAACCCAACTCTTAACAGCTTCGATCTTAGCAGGGTCGACGTGTATACCTTGACTATTGACGATGTGACCGAGAATTGAACCTCCCGTAGCCAAAATTTACACTTGGAGAACTTGGCATAGAGTCGATTCCCTTGGAGTAGTTCGAGAACCAAACGTAGATGTTGCGTGTGTTCGGCTTTCGACTTTGAATAGATAAGGATGTTGTCGATGAATACGATGACGAAGCGGTCAAGAAATGGTTTGCACACATGGTTCATCAGATCCATGAAAACTGCAAGAGCATTGGTTAAACCAAAGGGCATTACGACGAATTCATAATGGTCGTATCGGGTGCGGAAAGCGAATTTCGGTATATCCTCCTCCTGGATTCGTAACTGGTGATAGCCTGAGCGTTAATTAATCTTCGAGAAACACGTAGCACCTTGCAACTGGTCAAATAAATCATCGATTCAGGGCAGGGGATAACGATTCTTGATAGTCATCTTATTCAACTCCCTATAGTCGATGCACATCCGGAACGACCCCCCCCCCCCCCCCGTCCTTCTTTTTGACGAAAAGAACTGACGCGCCCCAAGGAGAGGTGCTAGGGCGAATGAAGCCTTTGTCAAGTAATTCCTGGAGTTGACTCGAGAGTTCGCGCATTTCGGACGGAGCGAGGTGATAAGGAGATTTAGCAACAGGATTTGCTCCATGAATGAGATCAATACGAAAGTCGATATCACAACTCGGAGGTAAACCAGGTAAATCATCAGGAAAGACGTTAGGAAAATCACGAACCACAGGCACCTTATCCATTGCCTTAACTTCCTTTTTCTCCGCTACTACAATGTGGGCCAAGTAAGCTTGGTATTCCTTGTGGAGATACTTGCAAGCCTGGACACACGACATAAGTTGGAGTTTCTTCGATGCGACTTCACCGTAAACACACAATTGATCACCATTAGCGAGCGAGAAACGTATCATTTTATCAAAGCAAACGACTTCAGCACGATTTTCACGAAGAAAATCCATGCCTACTATGATATCGAAACTACCAAGCTGCATCGGGATAAGATCGATAGGGAAAATGTGATTGTTGAGTTCAAGCGTACAATCACGTAGGACAGAATCAACAGCGACGGTTCTTCCAGTGGCAACTTCAACATCGAACGTCGTAGGGAGATGGGCGCCCTTACGATTAAGGAGCTTTTCGAATTCAAGCGATACAAAGCAGTTATCGGATCTGGTATCAAATAAACACGAAGCAAATATACCATTGACGAGAAACGTACCATTAACCACATTGTTGTCTGCTTGAGCCTGGCGGGCGTTGAATATGTTGAAAGCACGTCCGCAGGCTGCTGGCTGCTGTTGCTGCTGAGGCTGCTGCTGCTGATGTTGTTGCGGCTGCTGCTGTGGCTCTTGCTTTACCACTCTGTTGGGGCACATGTTTGTAAAGTGGTTGGGATTACCACATGCAAAGCAAGCTCTAGCGTGAGCAGCGGGTGCAGGAGCTGCTTGTTGGCCCTGTGGAGCAGGAAGGAGAGCTGGTGGTGCAGGAGCTTGACCTTGAGCTTGAGCTGGAGCTTGGCGTGGACCAGTACGGCAATTGGAAGTAAAATGGCCATACAGGTTGCAATGAACACAGAATCGGCAAGAAATCCCCACGGGATAATGATAGGTACAGGTAGGGCAGAGCGGGTGAGGACCAATATATGCACGCTTGGCTAGCGGTGCACTGGTGACTGGTGCCGCTACTTGGCGGTGTTGGGCTTGCGGTTGAGCAGGAATAGCTTGGAGCAGAGCGGAAGCTATGACAGCGCAATTCTTGCTACTATTGTTGTTATTCTTTCTCTTGCGGCAGGATGACTTTGAAGCTTGCGGAGTGGCAGCGGTTTCAGCGGCGGGAGCAACGGTAACTTGGTGAAGACTCTTGGTGGCTTTATCAAAGTAACCAGCCCGAACTCGCTTGTCATTAATCTCGGCGAGCAGGAAGGTTTCCTCAATAGTTGTCGTCTTCGCGGCTTGCACGAAATCAGCCACATAATCCGGTAAAGCACGGATGTATTTCTTGATGGTGATTTCAGGGGTAGTAACTTGGACCGGATAAATGATATTCAGCTGCTTGAAGTGGGCAGTTAGACCAGCGTTGTCGCCACCCTCTTGTTTGATGTGCCAGAACTCGTCCTCCAACTTTTGAAGCTCGTGGGGAGGGCAGAACTCCTTCATCATGATTTCCTTCAACTCATCCCACGTAAGCCCGTAGGCTGCATCATTCCCTCGCTTGTTTCTCTCGGCAGTCCACCAGTCCAGAGCCCTGGACTGGAAAACACAGGTGGCGTTAACAGTGCGAAGGTTTTCAGGACAGCCGCTTTGGCGCAGGGTGACTTCGATAGAATCGAACCATTGAAACATGACAGTAGGTCCATCTTCTCTGGTGAATTCTTTGGGACCGTAGGCTTTAAACTGCTTGAAGGTAAAAGTAGACTTAGGAGAATCAGTCCTGGATTCTTCAGAGGACTTGCTAGCGTTTTCATTCATCTCGCTAACAATCTACAGAAAGACTTTCGCCATCTGCTTTGCGACGAGAGCAGCGATGCGTTTGTCCTCATGGTTACGACGGGCGGAGCGAGCAGTGTGAGATCCGAATGACAACATTGTTGCAACAGACATCATCACAGGACTCAAACACAATCTAGATTAAGTTGAGTATAGCCTATTATCTCACCCAAAGCTACTTTATATAAAGCATAGGAACACGTCCATTCACATAATCACGTAGGCACAAAGTCAAATAGGCACGTAAGCACAGAAGCACATAAACACGTAAGCATATCCTTAACTATATTTTGCACGTATTCACCTACATGTATTGCACGTATTCACCTATCCTTCACAGCTGCGTAAGCGATCAAGGTTTGCGAATAGCGAGATTGCGAGTAACATAGCAAGCGATTTGTTAACGTTTTGAGATGGATGTGCAGTGCGAGTTATGCGTGTCGATCAAAGCGAACATCGAAAAGCGTATAAATCACCAAAAATCGAAACACATCACATGTAAAAACCACATAAATCACATAAAATTTCCACATAAAAGCGATAAATCACAATAAATCACAGAGTCAGCGGTTGCGGGCTCAGGATCAAAACACATAAAATCAACGATTGCGAGCTTGAAATCGAAAATAGAGTGTCTCAGCTTGATAGACGTCGACAACCCAAAGTGATTCGACTATTCTCAAGTGCTTCAAGTACACGCTTTGGCCTAATAGACTGTGCTCTATCACCGGCATTGTAACACCTCGAAAATTCACGCCCTATAATGTGCTGACACGTGTCATATGTTTAAAACGCGTGAAAGAATATTATAGAAGGACTAAAGTTGACAAACATGGAAAGTATGTGATTATACGTGTTCGAAATGTCAACAGTGAATAAATATATTGTACATTAACCCTACATGATGTTTATAACGTCAAACGAATAAATCATGGATCATGCGAAGCTAAAAGTGAGAGATTACAAACTACAGGGGTTAAATGTGTCAACATGTTTAAGTTATACCTCTGAGTGACCTTTTGACAAACCCGAGGCTTTGTAACTGTAAATTATGCTCACTAGAGTGCACGATATAAATTTCGTAAAGTTTCGTTATCGTATGAGAAAGTTATGATCGAATTCGTGTGCGAGGGGTTAAAGCGTCAATGTTGAAAATTAGGCCTTTTCGGGTAACAATAAAGTTAACCGAGGACTAAACAAAGTGGGTAAATGTCTTAAAGCCCTTATATGTTAATTTTGAGGGCTCATTATGCAAAACAAGATGCGAAAACGACCTTTAGAAGGACCAAGGACCAAAACTGCAATTAATGAAAAGTTGTGTTGTCAGATCATACACGCTCGCGTAGCGCGAGCATGAGGACCTTTGACGTCGCGCTACGCGACGGCCTCATCTGAACAGCCAACTCCGAATTCCTTGGGTTCTTGTCTGCCTTTGCGCTTGTGTTCGACTTTTAACCGATTTTCCACATCTCTTGACCCCTAAAGCACCCCCTAAACACTTAGGGACATGTGTTAATCAGTTGTGGTGGATTGTAGACTCATGTGTCAAAGAATTGTGGTGAAAATTTCACTATAAAAGGACCATGAACTTGCAAACATTCTTCACACCTTCTCTCAAGCTTTCTGTTCATTCCTGGAGCTCAAGCCTGCTTCCAAATGATCACTAATCAAGCTTAGGACTTCAGTAAGTTACTAATCCTTTTTTTTTATTGAGTTTAGCTTAGTTATTTAGCTAAAAGTCAAACCGTCGTAATTACGGTTTGAATTCGAGATTAATTAATAATGGCTCAGTCAAATCTCGAATCAAAAGTAGTTATAAGTTGGTAATTATGTGGGTAATAAACCCTTAAAAGGGTTCCCCCTAATTACCACTCTAACCAGGTCAAAAGTCGGGTCAAACTTGCTAAGAAAAAGTCAACAGGATACTTAAATTACAATTTATGCATAATTAGCAATGTAGATCATATACAACCTGTTTGATCATTGTTATAACTTAGTAATAAGTGTAAGAACATGTCTAAACATGTTCAACCCGACAATTTCCTGTTTAGACCCGGTTCGGAACCGAAAGTCGCATAGTTTGACTTATACTTTGACTTTCAGTTCTGGCCCGTTTTGGTATGATTTAGAAATACCTAAGAGCTTTATTTGGACCAGGTAACATGCTAGTATAACCCTCTGTGATTATACACCATGGTTCATTAGTTAACCAATTAATATGCATGATTCCGTTAATTGCTCATATGTTGACCATTATGCCCTTTTCACCTTAAAACGTGATTTTTGGAAATGTAAAAGAGTAGAAACCTTAATTACTGATATTTAAATTTGTATGCAAAATTTGACATCAGTTTGAGGCATAGATTAAGAGTTATGCTCGTTAGCGTAAAATTAAAGCTTTATGTTAATTAATCGGCGTATTTAGCGCATAGCCTACTTAAACATACTTTTTGATATCCAAATCTTTACCCACTGATGTAATATATTATTTTGGGATTTTTAAAGATTTTTAATTAATTTTAGGATGAGCATAACTCATAGTCGTAGGCTTAATCCGGTATTTGTCGGTTTTGCCCTTACGGGCTATAAAATGAGTTTTACATATCTAAACGACTCCAAACCTTTTGCTACTGATCACACATGATAAATAAATTATTTTAAGCCTTCTGGAAATATAAAAATATCAGATTTATCTATCAAACCCGGAAATGGCCTCTAATCGCCTTTTTAAGCGTTTTTAACTTATAGTATGTGCTATAACTATATTAAACATACAAGGGTTGATACGTACTGATATTTGAGGCAAATTATAATATTTTAACAGTAAGCAAAGGTTGATAAACTCAGACTTCAGTTTTGAGCTTTTCGGCTTATGTGAAATTACCAAAATACCCCTTCGGGGCATAGTTTGGTTATAATTGATAAATTTCACATATATACCTTACCCTACTGTTATAACTCATTAATTTGAGTATGTTTGCTGATTACATCAGACTTGTAACTCAGTTAAACACTTAAACTCTTTTATAACCTTGTAAATGACCAAACTACCCCTACGGGGCATAGTTTGTGTTTAAACTCGTTTCGGGCATAATAAATGATATCTTACTGATGTCACAACATATATAAAGCATATTAACTTAGGAAACCTGTAAATGGCTCTCATTTTTACCCGTCACGCATATTACGCGTTCGGTTCGGTTTATGTAACTAGTTTACATAAACTAGCCTAAACGGGTCAAACCTTAACAGTTTTATCTCAAAATCCAGAATGCGTATGAAATACCTATATTAAACAAGTCTCTGAACTTGTCGGGTCTAAATCACACTGATGTGTGTAAAATGCAACATATAAATTACATCAAATAAGGCATAAAACTAACCATTTTTAAGTACTAATATTGGAAAAAGAGTGTTTTTGTCTTCCTTTTGTATTTTCAGGATTAAATGAGCTCAAAAACGCAAAAGAAGCAAAAAGACAGCTAAATCCAACATAAATACAAGAAAAGGAACATTAGTGGACTGCCCGACCCCTCAACGGCACCTTCCAAAGCAAAAAGGAGAAGACAGAAGGCTGAACACGCCCCGTGCTCAGCCAGCACGGGGCCGTGCCCAAGAAGCAGCAGAAAAGACAAATCCATAGAAGCTTCTATTGCCCATCACGGGGCCGTGCTCAGCGGACACGGGGGCGTGTCGAAAGTACAGCAGGCGCATTTATTGTAATTGCGAATTACAATTAATGAGGAGAGAGAGTGTCAGACGGACACGGGGCCGTGCCCAGCGGACACGGGGCCGTGTCCAGCTCTCTGTTCAGCCTATAAATAGGAGTGCTTGGATTCATTTCATCTCATCCCTTGGCACACCACCTCTCTCACACTTCATCCACCACCCACCACCATCACAACACCATCATCCACCACCATCATCCATTGTCCATCGTAGAGTGTGTGAGTCGTCTCTGGATCCAAGATTGATCGTAAGAGTTCTTGACAATCAAGGCCATGTTTGCCTAAGTCTCTTACATCACTTGGTGAAGACAAAGTGTCTAGTATAATACTTTTTATTTCTAATCTTTTGCACTTTTTATTTGGTTTTGTATTAATGACTTTAATAACTAGTTACTTATGTTGAAGGTGATCTTTCCTTATCGTTTGTCCGTGGTGTCTTGGCATTATTTTACTGTCTATATAAAATAAAGGATTTTCACCATTCATATCTCCACGGTCTATATGGAGATATGTTGGCTACCTGGTAGGGGGTTAAGGGAACGGTTTGGTAAAGGTCTTGCCATTGTTCAGCGTTTAGAGGTCCTGCAATGGACCTGGGTCAAATTTAGTAGGACCTCCTTCAATACTTCACGGTATTGGATGGCGGGGGTCCAAACTCTTTGATCCCCTCATAAGTTAACTACTATTAATACTATAACCCGGCTATTTAGGACTGTATCCCTGCTGACTCAGACTACTTAGCCGAGGGTAACGTCACCGCCAAAAGCGGGGCCTACCACAATACTGCATTAATAACTTAATTCATTATCTTCCAATAATCCACCCTTTTAGGATTGTATCCCTGCTGACTCAAACTACTGGGGTGAGGGTAACGTCGCCTTCAAAAGAGGGGCCTACTACAATAACTAAGATAATCTCTTAATTATGTGCAAAAGTGCGGAAATAATCAAAGGTTATACTAGATACGAGTCGGAACCAAGTGATTCATCTTGTCTATCTGTTTTTATTTTTATTTTTATTTTCAGCATTTTAGTTAGTTTTATTTTTCTTAGTTTAAAACATTTTTCTAAACTTTTATTTTGGTTAGACGTTGAGGATAAACCGGTACTAAAAGCTCTTGTGTCCTTGGACGACCTCGGTATCTTACCAACGCTATACTACACTCAACGATGGGTGCACTTGCCCATATGTGTGTTTAGTGTTAGTAAAATATCGTGTTTTATAAATTTAAAACTTGGCTAAAATAAGTGTTAAAAAAGGGCTTAAAATATACACCTAAAATAAGTAACACTTCGCACGCATCAACACTCTATCCGGTCTTCGCTTAATCGTGCGTACGAACCGTATCTTTGAAACTAGCCGGTCTAAGCTTAAGCTTAATTAAAGACCCGTTAGGATTCTAATAGGTTATTATAAACCTTCGTTCCAGATTAGGAGGACCAGTAAAAGCTACTTGCAATTTGCTTATTGTGATATATACTTTGCTCAGGTAAATACTTTTAACTTATTTTCCCTATACGGGCTTGGGTTACGGTATATAGCATACCGCTTGATCGGGCATCAAATCCTCCACCTTTGAGTGGGTAATTGAATAAAATTTGATTGGCTCATTTAAACAGTCTTGTTACTTAAAGCCTTTGGGGGGTTAATGACCATGTCCCGGATATCCTTGGCATCATTTTACGAAATGGCCACGACTTAAGCGCGGGGTGTAGGCGTACACCCGTCAGTGCACAAAAGAATATTGTGGTGTGTCTATTGATCTTTAACCCGGACAAGATCCGGGCTACTGAACGCACAAGGAACATGTAATTCGTTCACAAGATTATATATTTAAATAATTCTCCCAAGTTAAATAAAAAATTTTATGCCACGTGCATCCAAACCAATTTTCAATCATTTTTCCAAAATGAGTCAGTTGATTGTATTTACCAGTGTAAACTGACGTATTTTCCCAAAAAGATTAAATGCAGGTACTAAGCGTAATTGGCTGGGATTTCTCCTTAGCATCATTAGAAGTCTCGCAAGCTTAAGATGCCTGAAGTCTGTTGAACTATTGTTTCATGTTTTGTTTCCGATCCATCTGTGGATAACTTCCAAATATTGTGACATTTGATATTACAATACTAAATTCGGTTGTATTATATCTTTTAAAATTGCTTCCGCTGTGCATATTAAATATTGTGTTGTTTGACTATTATGTTGCCAACCACGTCACGATACTCCCCCACCGGGCCCACTGGTGACACGTGGAAATCGGGGTGTGACAGGCATACGGTGAATGGCACACATCCTTTCGGTTATGCACGCAACTCGAGCCGTTGGAATTCATCGGGATTTTGGTGAGAGTTTTGTAAATCAAAATTAAGGGCGGAACATGTCATCAAGGTTGGTTTCACCCTAACTTAACGACTACATCCCTATTTGTGTGGTAAAATCACAAGATAGAGAGGAAATTTTGCATCGAAGTATGGATTTCACTCCAGATTCAACGCAAATTCTCGTGTTTATAGTAAAAGTGCGCGTCGAACATGCGACCTAATCAAGAGTTTACGGTTTTCACACCTAGTCTCGATCTAATCACTAGTTCAATTTCGAAAATAGCATGCGATGTGTAGTGTTCGTGCGAGAATAAGTTCGAGAGAGCGTAACAGTAATAGGCTCGTGCAGAACCCCTACCGGGTTCGCATAAGGCGGTCTGTTGGTACTTAGACTATAGACTAGGTCGTTTCTAAGACATCGACCCAGACTAGGTCGAGTCTTGCCTAATTCCCTATAGTTATGGCTCTGATACCAATCTGTCACACCCCAACCGATGGTGGAAACATCGGGGCGCGGCACTGAGCGAAACAGATTGTCCAGGAGAAATCCATAACAACTAAAATTACCAGATATTTAACATTATGTCTCATACCATAATATATCAAATAAAAGCAGTTATTACAAAAATTGTTTTCTCAAAGACAGTTCAAATGTTCCGACAACTCAGATTTTATTAGATTTGTTTCTAGACTCCATCCTAGCTTGATTCCAGCAAATAACAAGCAAGCATCCTAAACACCTGTCACATACGTTAAAATAGAGGTCAATACACATAGTCTAAATATGAGAATACAAGTTTAATAGTATAATAGATAGCGAAATCATTAACGCATAACCAACATGTAACATGTAGCAAAGTGAAGCTAGTAGGTTATCGACAATGAAATATACACAGATGTGATTGCGAGTTGTAGAATGCGCAACACATATCACCACTGTGACACGTGAAGAAAAGCCCTTAACAACCCCTGTCCACGACAGGTGCTGAGTCCAAACTATAGTACTATCGTTGCTAAGGTGTCAGGTAACAATCACTGTGTAAACATAACATACAAGCATTCATCGAATAACACGTATAACATGCAATAATGGTCATTGAATAAAAGTGTTTGCGTTGTGTGTCGATTGTGATTTGAGTAAGTAACGTATGTAACACCCAAAAGTGCGTAAAGCAAAAAGGGTTCGAGTATACTCACAGATAGCGTTTAATAAATAAACACCATCTTGGATTGAAGGGAGCGCTGGAAAGTTTGCCTGATTATAGAACGATAGCATAAGCGATGAACGGCGCGTTAAACGGTGATGAGTGACGAATGGTCATCCGATTGGATGACAATCCATACGGATGGTCATTCGATCGGACGACAATCTTGTCGGATGGCCATTCGGTCGGATTGCCACTCGTTTGGGATGGATGTGTTTGTGTATGATGGCTTTGAAGTTTTCGTTGTAGCATTTTAAAATTAGAGAAGTATCTCTACCATTCAGGTCGTTCGATCGAACGGTCATCCGATCGGATGGTCATCTGATCGGATGGCGATCCGTCCGGCGAGACACTTTCTAGAGAACAAGTTCACAGCAGGATGGTCATTCGATCGGATGACAATCCGTTAGAAACTGATTATCTTTGAAAATTTGTAAAAAAGTTCAAGTGTTGAGACCAAATGTCATCCGATCGGATTGTCGTTCGATCGGATGGCAATCCGATCGGACGGTAATCCATTCGACAACCTAATTGTTTGAATCTTTGAAATATTTTGCTAAGTTTGAGAAGTTTGCAGTTTGACCGAGACGGTATGACTACGTTCCAAACAACGGAAGCCCCACCAAGTCCAGGTTACCTGATCGGATGGGAATCACCCCGTTTGACCAGTTAACTGTTCTTGACGGTCTTCATGTTCAACCTGCTAAGTCGGTTGTCTCATTGATAGGAATCAGATCTCATACCAACACTTCACTAGGGAACTAGTAGAAGGCCTGAAGGAGCTCCGATTCTATCGGTTTTGAGGGCATGAGTGTAAAAGAGTTGAATGAAAGTTGTGAAAACATCTTTTCATACTTTTAATCTCAAAAATGGTTAGATTTAGATGAAATCAGTGTTAAAAAATGTTGAAATCCTTTAGATCTGAGTTGTTCTTGGTGGAATGAAGGCAAATCTTGAAGTTCATAAGAACCCCATGATGACATCACCCTAGAGCACCTCAAATCTGTCAGATTTCATGGTTGAAAGTGAAGATTTAAAGGTGAAAATGATGAAGAAGTGTGTGTAGATGATGGATGTACAAGATTTGAGGAAGAAACTTACAAGAATCGCGAGAAATCAAATGAGAAAGGCCTGAGAAGTTAAAGAGTCGCACCAGAGCTGTCACATCATTGTTTGTGATGTGACAGGTGCTATTTATAGATGTCCAAAATAGGAAAGTGGCATAGTGTAACGGGTCGGATGGAAACCCGTTCGGATGTCCATCCGATCGGATGACCATCCGTTCGGATGGTCATCCGAACGTCATTTGATCGATGGGATGCCGCAAGTTGGTTTTCGTGTTTTCGTTTCGTGCGTTGAGGGTTGCGATGCGTTTGGGCGAGTGTCGATTAAGCGATGCGATAGATTTTAAACAATAGTTACACAATTAACCTAACATAATTAACCTTTCGTTTAGCGTTTGCGATTAATTTGTGTTGCGATAGAGTTGCGATTGCATTTTCGATTAATCACCACAAACATAAAGTAAACATGCACAAGTAACACATAAATAGTACACACGCGTAAAACAATATTCTGAACACGTAATTCGAGTGGCGATGCGACAGCGATGCGATTAGCGATTGATTAGCGATTAAACTGCGATTAATCCTCGATTATTATAGATACTCCACATAATACAACTAAAGTAAACAATTCAAAAGATTCGATTACAAGTCAAGAAGTACAGTCAATAATTAAGCGAGGAGTGACAGATCGCATTTAGCAATGTTTTCTTCCTTTGACTTTGACTTTGACTTGTACTTTGACTTCCAAAACTCGGGTTCTTACATTATATTAGTTTACATACATTCATCTATACATATATACATACAAACATTACAAATCGTTGTATTCTATTTTTTTCAGATGTTCTGGAGTATTTGTATAATGTGTGGCTGAAGGATTATAAAGAAAAGTTCATTTCAGCTTGGACTAACACAGTACCCAATTTTGGTCAACATACAACAAACAGAGTTGAAAGCCAGCATTCTAAGTTTAAGAGATACATTAAAGGGCCAAACAACTCGCTCCATAAACTTGTGTGGCTTGTTGGTAAAGTTGTAGAGTCACAACACATACAAATAAAACTTAGTTTTCAGGAGAGCAAGTCCGTGCAAATGGGGGACCACAGAATACCGTTTTTTTATAACCTACATGGTAATGTTTCCCAAAAAGCCTTAGAGGTTGTTGCTTGTCGAGAGGAAAAAGTGTCACACCCCGACATTTCTACGTTTGACCGGTGGGCCCGGTGGGGGAGTATCGTGACGTGGTTGGCAACGTTACAGTCAAACAACACAATATTTAAATGCACAGCGGAAGCAAATGAAAGGTATATTTCAACCGAATATAATTGTAATATCATGTATCACAAACAGTTGAAAAATAATCCACAGAAGGATCAAAAATAAATAGGAAACAGTAGTTCAACAGACGTTAGGCATCTTAAGCTTGCGAGACTCTTTATTGATGCTAGGAGTAGCCAGCCTAGTTCGCGTAGTACCTGCACTTAACCTTTTTGGGAAAATACGTTAGTTTACACTGGTAAATACAATCAACTGACTCATTTAGAAAAGTTTAATAAAATTGATTTGAATGCACGTGGCACAAATATCTTTTATAACTTAGAATAATTATTTGAATATATAAACTTGTAAAAGGATTACATGTTCCTTATGCGTTTAGTAGCCCGGTTCGTGCCGGGTTAAAGATCAATAGACACACCACATTATTTATTTATGCACTGACGAGTGTACGCCTACACTCCGCGCTTAGGTCGTGGCCATTTCGTAAAATGATGCCAAGGATATCCGGGACATGGTCATTAACCCCCCAAAGGCGTTAAGCAAACAAAACATATTTTAAACAGGTCATCTCGATAATACTTAACCACCAATCGATTAAGGTCGAATGCCCGACCAAGCGGTATTTTATATACCGTCACCAAGCCCGTATAAGGGAAAATAAGTTAAAAGTATTTACCTGAGCTAAATATAGTATTCAATCCCAGTCGTATCAAACCAGTAAGTACAGATAGCTTTTACTGGGCTCCTATTCTGGAACGAAGGTTTATAATAACCTATTAGAATCCTAACGGGTCTTTAATTAAGCCTAAACTTAGACCGGTTAGTTTTAAAGAAAGATACGGTTCGTACGCATGATTAAGCGAAGACCGGAATAGAATGTGATTTAGACCCGACAAGTTTGAAGACTTGTTTAATATGGGTAATCTATACACATTCGGGATTTTGAGATACAAATGATAAGGTTTGACCCGTTTCGGCTACTTTATGCAAACTAGTTACATAAACCGAACCGAATGCGTAAGAAGCGTAACGGGTAACCATAAGAGTCATTTACAGGTTTCCTAAGTTAATATGCCTTAAATATGTTGTGATATCAGTAGGATACCTTCCATTATGCCCACAACGAGTTTAATCTCAAATTAAGCCCCGTAGGGGTATTTTGGTCATTTTAAAGATTATAAAAGGGATTAATTAAACTCCTGTGATCCTGGTCTGAGTTAATCAGTAAAATAGCTTATCTTAACAGGTTATATCATTTGGTGATAAGCCTTATATGCCAAAATGGTTTTAAACCCATACTAGGTGTTTAATACACGTAATAAACCGTTTTAAGCGATTTCCGGGTTAAAATAGGATTCTGAGTTTTCTGATCAGTTCATCAGCTTCAAAACACTTCATTTATTAAATAAAATCAGTAGCAATTGGATTGGTATCAAAAGGATTTATAAAACTCATTTTATGGCCTAAAAGGGTATAATCGGTATTTACCGAATCAAGGCAATAATCCTAGCTTATGATCAGTTTAAAAATAATTAAAAATATTCAAAAATCCCAAAATATTATATTACATCAGTGGGTAAAAGGTTTGGTGTCAAAAATTGGGTTTAGATAGGCTTTATGCTAATGACGCCGTTTAATTAATAAAAGCGTTCTAATTACGCCATTGAGCATAACTCCTAATCTAGACCTCCGATTGATGTGAAATTTTAGGGACATGTTTAATAATCAGTAAGAAAGATTATTGTACTTTCATATTTCCAAAATTCTTGTTCTATGGTTAAAAGGGCATTATGGTCAACATTAAGCATTTAACGGAAACGTGCAAACGAATCGGACAATCAATGAACCAATCACAGAGGGTTATACCATCATGTAATTAGGTCCTAATGGGACTTTAAGGCATGTCTAAACCCACCTAAATCGGGTCAGAACTGAAGTCAAAGCAAAAGTCAAAGTTTTGCGACTTTCGGCTCCGAACCGAGTCTAAACAGAAAATTGTCGAATCAAACAAGCTTAGACCAGTTCTTATACTTATTACCAAGTTATATGAATGATGAAATAGGTTACACGCCTTCTACATTGTTAATTATGTGTTAATTCGAAGATTAGCATTCTGTTGACTTTTTCTAATCAACTTTGACTCGACAAATGATCTAGTTAGAGCGGGAATCAGCGGGTGCCCTTTTAAGGGTTTAATGCCCACATAAATGCCAACCTATAACTACCTTAAGTTTGACTAATCGTTTGACCATTAGTGATTAATCAATAAGTCAACCGTTAATTACGACGGTTCGACTTTAAGGCTATAAACTAAGCAAAACTTAAATAAAGAAGGTTGAGGATACTTACAAGAGTCCTACGAACGATTAGGAATGTCTTGGGTCTGCACTTGAGCTCCATAAATGATCTAAAGTTGCAATGGGAATGAATGATCAATGTTTGCCAACATGTGGGTCTTATATAGTGCCTTTTAATCTCATAGATTGTTGACACACAAGCCTAGCAATGGCCATGGATCATCCACATATGTCCCCTAGGTCTAAAAAAACATGTAGGGGTCGCCCATGGAGTGAAAATATCTGATTAAAGTCGGTTATTGCGTGAAAACAGGCTGCTGTCCAACTTTTCTGTAACTGGGGATCGAACGCAGCCCGCGTAAGATGTTAACATGTCTTACGCGGCCCGCCTGAGCCTTGTAATCAGGTTTTACATTTTCAAGTTGTTGCATCTTGTCTCTTGGCCCTTCGAAAGGTCATTCTAGCTTTATTTCTTGTACTTTGACCCCTTCACATTTACTTACAAGGGCTTCAAGACTTATACCCACTTTATTGAGTCCTTGGTCACTTTGTTATTACCCGAAAAGTCATAAACTTTCAACGTTGACGCTTTAACCCCTTGCATACGAATTTGATCATAACTTTCTCATACGATAACGAAACTTTATGAAATTTCTATCGTGTATTCTAGTGAGCGTAATTAACCGTTACAAAGCTTCGGGTTTGCTAAAAGGTCACTCAGAGGTATACTTTATACATGTTGACACATTTAACCCCTGTAGTTTGTAATCTCTCACTTTCTTTCATATTTAGCTTCGTATGATCCATGATTTATTCGTTTGAAGGTATGAGCATCATGTAGGGTTACTGTAAAGTATATTTATCCCTTGTTGACATTTTAAACCCTTAAATTCACACACTTTCCATGTTTGTCAACTTTAGTCCTTCGAGAACATTCTTTCACACGTTCAAACCTATGACACGTGTCAATACATTATAGGACGTGAATTTTCGAGGTGTTACATCCTCACCCCCTTAAAAGAAATCTCGACCTCGAGATTTACTGAAATAAATGAGGGTACTTTTCTTTCATCGTGGATTCTACCTCCCACGTATACTCGGGACCTCTACGGGCATCCCATTTAACCTTTACGATCGGTACATGCTTCCTTCGAAGCTTCTTGACCTGTCGATCCTCGATCGACATAGGTTTTTCAAAAAACTTTAAGCTCTCTTCTATGTGCACATCTGTATGTGGTATGACTAGTGATTCATCAGCGAAATGCTTCTTCAGATTGCAGATGTGGAATACATTATGAATACCACTGAGCTCTTCAGGTAAGTTTAACTTATAGGCAACTGTTCCGACACGTTCGATGACCTCGAATGGTCCTATGTATCTCGGGCTTAACTTGCCTTTCTTACCAAATCGCATCACTCCTTTCCAGGGTGATACTTTAAGCAGTACTTTGTCACCTACCTCGAAATTCAGAGGTTTACGCCCTAAATCTGCGTAGCTTTTCTGTCTATCTCTGGCCGCTTTCAGGCGGTCACGAATCTGGACAATCTTGCCCGTCGTTTCAAAGACTATTTACGGTCCTGTTAGTTGGACATCTCCAACTTCCGCCCAACAAACGGGCGTTCTACACTTTCTACCGTATAAGGCCTCGAAAGGCGCAGCCTTGATACTGGTATGGTAGCTATTGTTATATGAGAACTCGATCAATGGCAGGTGGTTATCCCAACTACCACCTAAATCAATCACACATGCACGAAGCATGTCTTCCAAGGTTTGGATTGTACGCTCACTCTGCCCGTCCGTCTGTGGATGGTAAGCCGTACTAAAATTTAAGCGCATGCCCAAAGATTGTTGGAAACTTTTCCAAAAATGGGATGTGTATCTAGTATCTCTGTCAGAGATAATAGACACAGGTATGCCATGTAAAGCTACAATCTTATCTACGTACAGTTGGGCTAACATGTCGGAGCTGTAGGTCTCCTTAATGGGTAGGAAATGTGCTGACTTAGTCAGTCTGTCTACGATCACCCATATGGTATCATTTCCTTTCCTTGTCTTAGGTAACTTGGTGATAAAATCCATAGTTACCATTTCCCACTTCCAAGTGGGAAGTTCAGGTTGTTGTAGCAAACCTGACGGTTTCTGATGTTCTGCTTTGACTTGCGCACACGTCAAACATTTAGCTACATAGGTAGCTACAGACTTCTTCAAGCCTATCCACCAATAATTTGCTTTCAGACCCTGATACATTTTATCAGCTCCCGGATGAATGGAATATTTAGAACTGTGGGCTTCCTGGAGAATAACCTCTCGAAGTCCTCCATAAACTGGAACCCATATTCGTCCATTTAATCTCAGAATTCCGTCCTTGCCCTGAGATAACTGCTCTTCGGTTACTCCTAGCTTTTCATTAGGATAGTTAGCTTCCAACACAGCTTCCTTCTGTGCAGCTAACAACCTTTCGTTCAAACTGTTCTTTATCTCAATGCTCTTGGCATTGATTCGGATGGGTTTGACCCTTTCCTTTCTGCTCAAGGCATCGGCGACTACATTCGCCTTTAACATGGGTGGTGTAATTCTTTTCATGCACCTTTAACTGTCGTGAAGCATAGGCAATAACCTTGCCTTTCTGCATAAGCACACACCCCATCCCGGTGTGTGATGCATCACAATAAACTACAAATTCTTCGATTCCATCAGGCAATGTCAACACAGGAGCATTGCTCAACTTCTGCTTGAGAATATCGAAGGATTCTTGCTGCTTAGGACCCCAATCGAACTTTACTTTCTTACGAGTCAATGAAGTTAGGGGTGCAGCAAACCTTGAAAAATTTTCAATAAAACGCCTGTAGTAACCTGCCAATCCCAAGAAACTGCGAATTTCTGTGGGAGTCTTTGGCTCCTGCCAATTCATGACGGCTTCAACCTTAGCGGGATCCACTTGGATACCACGCTCACTAACGACATGTCCAAGGAATTGGACATCATGAAGCCAGAATTCACACTTTGAAAACTTGGCATAGAGCTTCTCCTACTGAAGTAATTCCAGAATACATCGAAGATGCTTCTCATGGTCAGCTTGGTTCTTCGAGTAGATGAGGATGTCGTCAAAGAAGACGATGACAAATTTGTCCAAGTAGGGCTTGCAGACGCGATTCATGAGATCCATGAATGCGGCAGGTGCATTAGTGAGCCCAAAAGGCATCACTAGGAACTCGTAATGACCATAACGAGTCCTAAATGCAGTCTTGTGCACATCTTCATCCTTAACCTTCAATTGATGATAGCCTGACCTCAAATCGATCTTGGAGAAGTAACTTGCCCCTTGAAGTTGATCGAACAAATCATCGATCCTGGGCAATGGATACCTATTCTTGACTGTGACTTTATTAAGCTCACGGTAATCGATGCACAGACGCATCGATCCATCCTTCTTCTTGACAAATAGGATTGGCGCTCCCCAAGGAGACGAACTAGGTCTAATGAAACCCTTGGCTAGCAATTCATCTAGTTGTGTCCTCAATTCCTTCATCTTTGTTGGTGCCAACCTATAAGGTGCTCTAGCAACAGGTGCTGCTCCAGGGATGATGTCGATTCTGAATTCCACTTGCCTATCTGGTGGTAAACCAGGTAGTTCTTCTGGAAAAACTTCTGGGTATTCAGAAATGACAGGGATTTCTTCAATCTTGGGCTTCGGCTCGTCAATAGTCACTAGTGCCATGTAGATGACACAACCCTTCTTCAAACACTTAGAGGCCTTGAGCATAGTCACTTGCTCAGGCAGTCCATACTGGGTATCTCCCTGAACGGTAAGTGATTCACCAGGCGAAGTCTTGATCACCACTTGTTTCTTGTTGCAGACAATCTGGGCCTGGTTATGAGATAACCAGTCCATACCCAAAACTATGTCAAAACCGGCTAACTTAAAGGGAAGTAGGGACAAAGGAAAAGAGTGGTTCTTAATGGATATAACACATCCATCTAACACGGTTGAGACGGTGTCTCTGGTGCCATCTGCCAATTCCACTTCATATTTTACACTTAAGGTTTTAACAGGTAAATTCAGAAGATTGCAAAACTTATTTTCTACGAAAGACTTATCAGCGCCTGAATCAAAAAGTACTCTTGCATAGACATCATTTACAAGGAAAGTACCTGTAATCACATTGTCGTCTTGAACCGCCTCCTTTGCATCCATCCTGAAGACCCTGGCAGTGGTCTTCTTCCCTTCATCGGCTTTCCTTGCATATTTCGGGCAATTTGTCTTAATGTGCCCCTTTTCGTTGCAACTGTAGCACGTTGCATCTTTCAGCTTCTTGCAATCCAAGGTCTTGTGTTCCTTGGACTTGCATATACCACATGCAAAAGTTCTTGACTGAGTCTGCGAGTTCAATTCAAACCTGCATTTCCCGAAGTGCTGTTTCTTGCAGACTTTGCACTTGGGCTTATCACCAGATTGATGCCCATCCTTTTTAGACTCAGACCCTTTCCTGTGGTCATTGTTTCCTCGGTGCTTCTTGTTTGACCTTCATGAATTGTCATCTTCACGTTTCCTCTTCTCGGTATCTGTGTTCCTCAGCGATCTCTGTCTGACCGCGTCCAGTGTGAGGGACAAAGATATATATCAGTTACAGATCTGAAAGTAGTTGGCCGAGAGGCCTTCACGCTTGCCTTTATTTCTGGGGCTAAACCCCCAATGAAACGAGCTATTCGTTTGGGTTCCGGGGTCACCAGATACGGAACCAATCTTGACAATGTGTTGAAGCTCGTAAGGTAAGCTTGACAGTCGAGGTTCTTCATAACCAACGATAAGAAATCAGACTCAATCTTTTCGACCTCATGCTGAGGACAGTAGTTCTCCCTGATGAGGGCAACAAATTGTTCCCATGTCATGTTGTACAATGGGATCTTCCCAGTAGCCTGTATCAACGATCTCCACCAGGCTAAGGCCTCGCCTTTGAATGATTGAGACACAAACTTTACCACATCCCTTTCAGCGCATCCGCTGATATCAACTACTATGTCCAACTCATCCAGCCACGTCATACAGTCAATAGCTCCTTTCTCCCTAGTGAAATCCCGGGGTTTGCAGGAAACAAAGTATTTATAAGAGCAACCCTTGTCACGGGGTCCTTGATTTAAAACAATCTTTTGAGATGGAGTACTGTTTCGGTTTGAGGAGTGTCGATCATCATCTTTCTTTGGCTCTTCCTTTTTGGAGGGTGGCTTGCTGTGAGCCTCGGAATTTGTTTTAGGCTTTGAATGCGGTGTAGATAGGGTCCTACTTCGAGTCCCGCTATATTCATCATACTGCCGCTCTATGGCCTTTGTAACAGCGTTGTCTATTAACGCTTGTAGTTCAGCACCCGTTATATTAATTCGGGCATTATCATTATTCTCCCTTGGGTGACTATTAATTTCATCCGAGTCAGCCATTTTAATTTGAACCGTTACATAAGACAATGACAACAGTTTACTTGAGAGTTTATTATGGAATTGCCTTTTATCGCAATTTATTAACCACGGTAAACATAGACCATATTTGGTTAATTTATTCATCACATTTATTTAGGATTTTATTATAATCCATCCTAATCATAAAAACAATAACAGTTTTTATTTGTGGCACAAAAGGCCTAGTCACAGGGACATTTTTAAATCATAAACCATGATTTCAGAGAATCAAGGCGTTAAGTTTTGAACATAGTTCCTTACCTTTTTCTGACAAAGAGTCATAGACTACTACTATCTTTTGTCTCATATGAAAATGAGTATGGCCCGTAGGCACTATATTACCAATGTATAGTCAAATATGATCATCTTAATTGATGATTTAAACTCATGATTTATAGATCATTAAGTTGGGTTGGAAATCTTTTGAAGAATTCCTTATATAAGAATGACATGTGTGATTTTAACGAATCACGTCTGCCAAGAGCGTTAACATGTTTTCAGATGTTAACAGGAATTTGAATCTTTTTAACAGGTCTTACCATCTTGGCCAAGTCTTATAATGACATGTAGGCTAGGTTACACCTTTAAGATTCTTGTTTATTATTTAATAGGCAGATTATTTTTAAAAGGAATGATTTTGATTTATTTATTTCTTATATAATGTATTTACGCATATAATGGCAAAAATGAAAATTATAAACTTAACATTCCCTTAATACCAAAAGAGTACACATCGCCCTAAACGGGACTTTTAACAGACAATTTACCCACACAGGGGTTAAACTAAAATACAAGTCCACGCAGGGACCAGATACTAGAATAGATGTCCACACAGGGACTAAAAAGATAAGTCCACGCAGGGACTAAATACACAGATAGATGTCCACGCAGGGACTAAAAAGATAAGTCCACGCAGGGACTAAATACATAGATAGATATCCACGCAGGGACTTGATTGAAAATAGAAATTACAATAGTACATGCAGGGATTTAATGATCCCTCTTTTTCTTCCCTTTTAGCAAGCCTGCTAAGCCCTTGAGGAAGCCTTGTCGTTCCCTGCGCTCTCTGTGAAAATCTCGCTCGACTTGGTCCAATCTTTGAAGAATTTCTTCCTGTTCGGGTGGGGAAAACCGTGGCGGCTGTGATTGTTGCCGAATTATAGGTCTAGCAGGTATTTGGTACCCATGAGTTGGGTACCCTACTCCCCAAGGAGCTCCATACGGTCCTTCCGGGTGAAGGGCGTTGTAAATGGCCGCTACCAAGTATGGGTCGGCTTCAGCGTAATTATAGTTGGTGTGAGCCGGCTGCTCAAACGGGTTGTACGCCATCGACCCTGTGTATGCTGGAATCAGGTTATCAAAATCCATCGGTGGTGGCTGTGGTGCAACCGGTGCTGAGTTCCTTTCTGGAACTGGGTTTGAGGGCCCACCCAGTTGTGGGTCCTCATGCAGTGGCGGATAATGACTGCCACTGGAGTGTCGAGGGGTGCTAAAATGGAAATCCCCTCCTCGCGCAGACATACGTGCGCCCGTTATCCTACGCCTTGGTGGTTCTGGAGGTGCTAGATGAACTGGCGGTGGTGGCGGTGGTGGCGTGACTGCCACAAATCGTGAATCCCCAGAGGGATCCTGCAGCTGCTGTTGGTGAGGTGACGAATGGTGAGAAGGTGTGAAGTACCATTCATGTTGGTTAAACCGTGCTTGGTAACTGTCCGGACCACCGTAGGGTGACCCGTGAAAAGAAGATCCATCAAAGATCTCAATGGGATGGTTGGGTGTACCGCTTGCAGGTTCGACGGGATCCGTGTCCTCGTCCATGTCCATCGCATTGTCTTTGGAGAAGTGGTCCTCTGGTCCCAATGAGTTAAAACCCACTGGTTCTTGTATATAGTTTGTCGGGTTAAACCAGCCCTGGAAAACAGGTGTGGGGTTGCCAAAGGAATTGTGCGATAGGGATCGCTGAAGAGGTATATAGGAAAGTTGTGGGTTTTCGGGCTCATTTTCTGACTGTGGCCCATAGGAGTTATGATAGGGAGGCGTTGAACTATGCGAGACAGACCGTCTAGCAGGTTCAAAAAGGTTCCTCCTGTTCTCTTGAGGATCGGCACTCGCAGTGGTAGAAGGAGCTCGCATGTGCGAAGGCCTGGCTTCGTGATCATTGGGGGCGGTGATTGGCCCCTTGCCTCGTCCTCTTCGTCTGAAAAATCTTGGCGGCATATTTAGACCTGTCAATATAACATAAGATAACAACAAAATATAAAGGACAAAGTTAAGATAAAAACAAAAACATTTTGGATTATTCCTATGTTCTTTGTCTAGACTCGAAAATTTAGGAATGTGCGATTGTGTCATTGAGATTAAACACAAAAGGCTAGTGTTTAATTCACTCAATGTTGGCTCTGATACCAACCTGTCACACCCCGACATTTACACGTTTGACCGGTGGGCCCGGTGGGGGAGTATCGTGACGTGGTTGGCAACGTTACAGTCAAACAACACAATATTTAAATGCACAGCGGAAGCAAATGAAAGATATATTTCAACCGAATATAATTGTAATATCATGTATCATAAACAGTTGAAAAATAATCCACAGAAGGATCAAAAATAAATAGGAAACAGTAGTTCAACAAACGTTAGGCATCTTAAGCTTGCGAGACTCTTTATTGATGCTAGGAGTAGCCAGCCTAGTTCGCGTAGTACCTGCACTTAACCTTTTTGGGAAAATACGTCAGTTTACACTGGTAAATACAATCAACTGGCTCATTTAGAAAAGTTTAATAAAATTGATTTGAATGATCGTGGCACAAATATCTTTTCTAACTTGGGATAATTATTTAAATATATAAACTTGTAAAAGGATTACATGTTCCTTATGCGTTCAGTAGCCCGGTTTGTGCCGGGTTAAAGATCAATAGACACACCACATTATTTATTTATGCACTGACGAGTGTACGCCTACACTCCGCACTTAGGTCGTGGCCATTTCGTAAAATGGTGCCAAGGATATCCGGGACATGGTCATTAACCCCCCAAAGGCGTTAAGCAAACAAAACATATTTTAAAAGGGTCATCTCGATAATACTTAACCACCAATCGATTAAGGTCGAATGCCCGACCAAGCGGTATTTTATATACCGTACCCCAAGCCCATATAAGGGAAAATAAGTTAAAAGTATTTACCTGAGCTAAATATAGTATTCAATCCCAGCCGTATCAAATCAGTAAGTACAGATAGCTTTTACTGTGCTCCTATTCTGGAACGAAGGTTTATAATAACCTATTAGAATCCTAACGGGTCTTTAATTAAGCCTAAACTTAGACCGGTTAGTTCTAAAGAAAGATACGGTTCGTACGCATGATTAAGCGAAGACTGGAATAGAATGTGATTTAGAACCGACAAGTTTGAAGACTTGTTTAATATGGGTAATCTATACACATTCGGGATTTTGAGATACAAATGATAAGGTTTGACTCGTTTCGGCTAATTTATGCAAACTAGTTACATAAACCAAACCGAATGCGTAAGAAGCGTAACGGGTAACCATAAGAGTCATTTACAGGTTTCCTAAGTTAATATACCTTAAATGTGTTGTGATATCAGTAGGATACCTTCCATTATGCCCACAACGAGTTTAATCTCAAATTAAGCCCCGTAGGGGTATTTTGGTCATTTTAAAGATTATAAAAGGGATTAATTAAACTCCTGTGATCCGGGTCTGAGTTAATCAGTAAAATAGTTTATCTTAATAGGTTATATCATTTGGTGATAAGCCTTATATGCCAAAATGGTTTTAAACCCATACTAGGTGTTTAATACGCGTAATAAACAGTTTTAAGCGATTTCCAGGTTAAAATAGGATTCTGAGTTTTCTGATCAGTTCATTAGGTTCAAAACACTTCATTTATTAAATAAAATCAGTAGCAATTGGATTGGTATCAAAAGGATTTATAAAACTCATTTTATGGCCTAAAAGGGTATAATCGGTATTTACCGAATCAAGGCAATAATCCTAGCTTATGATCAGTTTAAAAATAATTAAAAATCTTCAAAAATCCCAAAATATTATATTACATCAGTGGGTAAAAGGTTTGGTGTCAAAAATTGGGTTTAGATAGGCTTTATGCTAATGACGCCGTTTAATTAATAAAAGCGTTCTAATTACACCATTGAGCATAACTCCTAATCTAGACATCCGATTGATGTGAAATTTTAGGGACATGTTTAATAATCAGTAACATAAATTATTGTCCTTTCACATTTCCAAAATTATCGTTCTATGGTTAAAAGGGCATTATGGTCAACATTAAGCATTTAACGGAAACGTGCAAACGAATAGGACAATCAATGAACCAATCACAGAGGGTTATACCATCATGTAATCAGGTCCTAATGGTACTTTAAGGCATGTCTAAACCCACCTAAATCGGGTCAGAACTGAAGTCAAAGCAAAAGTCAAAGTTTTGCGACTTTCGGCTCCGAACCGAGTCTAAACAGAAAATTGTCGAATCAAACAAGCTTAGACCAGTTCTTATACTTATTACCAAGTTATATGAATGATGAAATAGGTTACACGCCTTCTACATTGTTAATTATGCGTTAGTTCAAAGATTAGCATTCTGTTGACTTTTTCTAATCAACTTTGACTCGACAAATGATCTAGTTAGAGCGAGAATCAGCGGGTGCCCTTTTAAGGGTTTAATGCCCACATAAATGCCAACCTATAACTACCTTAAGTTTGACTAATCGCTGTACCATTAGTGATTAATCAATAAGTCAACCGTTAATTACGACGGTTCGACTTTAAGGCTATAAACTAAGCAAAACTTAAATAAAGGTTGAGGATACTTACAAGAGTCCTATGAACGATTAGGAATGTCTTGGGTCTGAACTTGAGCTCCAGAAATGATCCAAAGTTGCAATGGGAATGAATGATCAATGTTTGCCAACATGTGGGTCTTATATAGTGCCTTTAATCTCATAGATTGTTGACACACAAGCCTAGCAATGGCCATGGATCATCCACATATGTCCCCTAGGTCTAAAAAAACATGTAGGGGTCGCCCATGGAGTGAAAATATCTGATTAAAGTCGGTTATTGCGTGAAAACAGGCTGCTGTCCAACTTTTCTGTAACTGGGGATCGAACGCGGCCCGCGTAAGATGTTAACATGTCTTACGCGGCCCGCCTGAGCCTTGTAATCAGGTTTTACATTTTCAAGTTGTTGCATCTTGTCTCTTGGCCCTTCGAAAGGTCATTCTAGCTTTATTTCTTGCACTTTGACCCCTTCACATTTACTTACAAGGGCTTCAAGACTTATACCCGCTTTATTGAGTCCTTGGTCACTTTTTTATTACCCGAAAAGTCATAAACTTTCAACGTTGACGCTTTAACCCCTTGCATACGAATTTGATCATAACTTTCTCATACGATAACGAAACTCTATGAAATTTCTATCGTGTATTCTAGTGAGCGTAATTAACCATTACAAAGCTTCGGGTTTGCTAAAAGGTCACTCAGAGGTATACTTTAAACATGTTGACACATTTAACCCCTGTAGTTTGTAATCTCTCACTTTCTTTCATATTTAGCTTCGTATGATCCATGATTTATTCGTTTGAAGGTATGAGCATCATGTAGGGTTACTGTAAAGTATATTTATCCCTTGTTGACATTTTGAACCCTTAAATTCACACACTTTCCATGTTTGTCAACTTTAGTCCTTCGAGAACATTCTTTCACATGTTCAAACCTATGACACGTGTCAATACATTACAGGACGTGAATTTTCGAGGTGTTACAAAAAGCTACATGCGTTGAGGGTAGCAGGGGGGACTTGTGGCCACCAGCTTTCTACGGGTTGTGGGTTGCCATGTGCTTGTCAGATGGAGTGGTAGGAAAGTACAGGTAATATAACAACTATAACATATACTTCGATCCTTAGAATATATAATCATCATTATACTTCATGTTTTAACTATGATTCTTGAAAAACAGGTTGCAAAATTCCACTTGTCGCACGCGTTCTCAAAATCAATTTTTAGGAAAAAAGCCTTCCTCTTTTTTTTTTTTGCACCAATTAAATAACTCATTAACCACCAGAGGACCATCGAGAATAAAATTAACTTTCAAAAACGCAGATTGAGATTCCGACACAACCGACCCGATAACCCTTTTAAGACAGTTCGCAAGAACCTTCGAAACCATCTTGCTAACCACCCCGATCAAGTTAAGAGACCGATAATTATGGAGCACCATCGGATCCTTAATTTTAGGAATCAAAGTGATGAACGAGGAGCTACATCCAAAATTAAACACCCCATTCTCAAAAAAATTATCCAGAACATCCTTAAAATCAGACTCGAAAAGATGGCAAAACCTTTTAATGAACTTAACATTAAAACCATCCAGGCCGGGGGCCTTGTCATCACCACATTCCCTTAACGCTACCTTAATTTCAACTAAAGAAAAGGACTCCACCAACCAAGCTTTGTCCTCTTCATTTAACTGATTAAATCCTTCACAAACCAAAGACGGCCTCAGCGGAGCTTCTTCACGGAAACGATTCCTAAAAAGGAACATGACTTCTTTCTTAATACTTGAAGGTTTCGTAATCCAATTACCTCCAATATAAAGCCCCTGTAGTTGATTTTTCGCTTTTCTGAAATTCACGTACATGTGAAAAAACCTAGAGTTTTCATCCCATCAGGCGCCCACTTAGTTCTTGATCTCTGTTTCAAATCTAAGCTCTTTTTCCTCTCAAACTCTATGATCGACTTTTTATTTTCCAACAACGACCATTCTTCCTCCTCGGACAAACCACGATCTTACATCATACCAGGTCCGTCTCCGAAAATGTTAAAAAAAGATTTAGGCCCCGGGCGAGATAAAGAAATTGGGGCCCTACCCCCACTAACTCATCAATCGCATAAATAAACCGAACATAATAGACGTAAAAGTATTGAACCACGCCAAATTCAGACCGAAACATAAAAAATTATCGTAAAAAATAACTAAGTTGAAACGGTAATCAAACAACTTATAAAAGAAAATAAAAATCTAAAAAATTTTAATGACTTATTCGTCTATGCTTAGATGACTCGTACATTATCACGCGCAATTCAATTTTAAACGAAACTTATATTAAAACGCAAATAAATATAGAACCAAACCATTATGATCCGTCAATTTTATGCCTTGATTCTCTTAAATGTTAGTAAACCGTGACTCAATCAAATATAAAAACAAAATTAGTTTAGAGATTTCATCTGAAAAATAAATAAGCTATAAAAGTTATTGAAAGGTTAAGAGGGCCCGTGTGTAAATGGATTAATGGAATGTAAAGATTTCACCTCTTCAGAGCAATTGATTCCTTATAGGTTGCTATCATTCCCTATTAAAAAAAAGTTCACAAACAGAAAGTAATTTAGCAGAACACAGACTCGAACTACAGCCCTCAAGTTATATGACTAGCACTCTTCCACTAAACTATAAGGTAAAATGTTTATCATTGCAATGTAATTAGTATTAGTAATCTCCAGACAATTAAACTATAACTGAAATTTAAAAAAATTTATGGGCCCCTTAAGGTTTTTGGCCCTGAGCCGACGCCCACCCGGCACATGCTCAGGGCCGGCCCTTCTGATCATACTTTCAAGTTCTTCAATTTCACTCATAGCCCTAATAACTTCCTCCTCTTCTTTCAACAGCATTTGATCTCTCCACTCTTTAATCCCATTCCGAATGACACTAAACTTTTTAATCAACCAAATATCGTGAAACTTAATCTAGGCCAACCTTTCATATGCCATGGATTTGCCGGTCCAAATATCCAAAGACACAAACCAAACATTCCAAAGACTGACGTTTAAAATGAAATCTGCAGCCTCAATGTGTTTTTCGAACGCAAGCATCAGGTTCAAACCCCCCAGCTAGTAAAGTTTGGTAAAGACTCCCGCGTTTCTTAAGTTATCCTTCATACTAATACGAGATACAAAATCTTTTGCTCTTCGGACCACTGCTCTTCCTTGTAGATTTGAATTGATATTCTGATGTTAGTATGTTGTTTTAAATATGTCAAACCACATATGTAACACCTGTGCCTCCACGGCCATCAAACAAATACCGAACCAATGAAATATTATATTTCATACTTGGGATTTGTAAAAATATGTGTATCATTTTGCACATATCAATTCTTGTTCAATTTCAAACTCTAAATCGCTTTCTGGAAGGTTATACGCGCACCGATGCGTAAATATAACCAGTTTAATGCAACAAACACTCCGGAATAGTGACATAGGCTTAACATACCTTAAATAACCTTTACTTAACTTAGAAATAAGTTTTGAAGGCTTTGGTATGGCAAAATCAAAGTTTAATCGCTTACAGGGACTAAATATGACAAACTGCGAAAGTATGCCAATTTGAACTGTAACAGACATTCTGGAACATGACCATAAGTTAAACATACCATAAATATCCTTTACATAGCTTAGAAATAGGCTTTGAGGGGTTCGGTGTGCTAAAATAAACTTTTGTGTCATTCAGGGACTAAAAGTGTCAAAAAGTGCACAAGTTTGCATTTTCGCGCATAACTTACGTTCTGAATACATCTGGACATCCAAAAATTTATGTAAGCATGACTACATTATATTTTAGTGTTCGCCATAAGAAAAATCCATTCGTCGCGTCATTTGGATCGTTTTTCGCGCTTGTGCGCATTCCGTCGTAATTAAGCGAACATCGCGTTCGTACGACCAAACGAACCATTATCCGGCATATTTTTGAGTATGTTTTGAGTTCCCTATACTTTAACTTCATTTTAGAGCCTTGAAATGAGGTTAACGGGGTTCAAACGCATCGAAAAAGGGCTTAAACACGTGCAGGGACCATTTCTGCCAAGTTTGAAACAATTCTGGAACTGGGAGGCAGTCGCGTAGCGCGAGCCCTAAGGCTCTACCCGTCGCGCTACGCGAGTGAGTGATCTGGACCAGATTCCATGTTTTAAACACAAGTTGCAGCCAATTGATCCTTAACCACATGTTTTAAGTTGATGTGTCACTAAGATAAGGAGCATTTGTGGCACCATAACAATTGGACAAGTGTACGGCCTTGATCGTTTCCCCTTTTCCAAGAAACGATCTCAACGGTGGACCGAATACTATAAATACCCCACCCCCCTTTGTTCAAAATCACTAGAAATTCACTTTGAGAAACTCTAAGTTGAAACATTTGTTTCATACCTGAGATTTTCGAATTGAGTTTAGCATTCGGGGACCCTGGGTTAGTATTCTTTCGTTCTTTTCCTTATTTTTACTGCTTTTCGAGTCAGAAAGTCAAACTTTGTTTGACTTTCAGCGTTGACCAGTAATGGTCAATGCGAAGTTCGTTTGAACTTCGCAACGTGAGTGTAATCACGTTGGTCATAGTCCCTTGGGACTATGCCCACTGATTACCACGTTGTCTAGGGTCGTAGGGTAAGCGATCTGATGAATCGCTTATACCTCGAACCCGACCCAGTTTGGTCGATCATTAGGATCCGACCAAACACATTAGGTGACCATAGTAGGTAGGGAATAACCTTCCGAGGTTATACCCTATGGTCACATCGTTTAAGTAGTTGTATGATAGGTAGTTTATATGCCTTAGGTAAATTACCAGAATACCCTTTTCATGTATAATTGGTAATTAAGCATATGTAACCTAAACTTTTGTCACATAACTGATTATGTAACATGTTTAGGCATATAACACTTGTCATAGGGCTAGTTAGGCGGTCCGAACGCGTTTCACGCGAACGACGCGTTAAAGTAGCATAAGCTACCTAAACGGGTCGTAATGGGTCGTAAACACTTAGGTTAAGTTTCATTTAGTATGTAGGCTTTGTTAAACCAAATGACACGAGTCTCTACACTCGTTTGGTTTACAAACCCTAATGCTACCCGATCTTCCGATTTAGGTCCGGTTTATTAACATAGTTACCTATATTAGGTGCCGTTTGATTCCGTGATCTCTAGCTTTGCTTGGTGGTTATCCTAGGACTTCTGAGCAATCTCAAGTGAGTACATAGACCCCTCTTTTACTGTTTTCCAAACTGTTTTGGGGTGGAACACATGTGCCTACTTGTTACTTTCATGCTTTCCTGTTTTAACATCATATACTGCTATGTTCGTTAGTACATTATAGTACATGATTTCATTACATCTTATGCTAGGTGTGCCCATTGTGTGCATTACTTAGTACATTGTTTTACATGACATTTCACGCTATGTATGTTCATTTGATTACATACTTAGTGCATTATTTTCACATGCTTACATTTTGGTATGACATTTGGTTTGTTTACATGGGACAATACATTCATTAACACCGATCATGCCGTTCGTTAGTAGGTAGTGGTACCATAGGAAATGACAACTCCCGTTCCGGACATCCCAGGGAAAGGGGACAGAAAGGAATGACCGAATTCGTTGATATAAGACAGATAGACCTTTAATTTGTTTAAAGGGTTTATCACCTCAGTCGCCAGGCTTGGATGTATGCATATTCACAATACCGCATAAATGTTCATATTAAATATTTGCATGCATTTACACAAAACATAGCTTTGATTTAAACCAAGTTTTACTTCAATACTTTGTTTTTGTGCATATGGTTTAGTTGAGACCTTTCACTTGCCATACATGACATTTTGACATAGACATTTGACATAGACATTTCGGCATAGACATTTTAACATGATTGACATTTGATTATGCATTTACACAAAACATAGCTTTGATTTAAACCAAGTTTTACTTCAATACTTTGTTTTTGTGCATATGGTTTAGTTGAGACCTTTCACTTGCCATACATGACATTTTGACATAGACATTTGACATGGATATTTGACATAGACATTTGACATGGACATTTGACATAGACATTTGACATGGATATTTGACATAGACATTTGACATGGATATTTGACATAGACATTTTGACATGATTTACATCTTGACATGAACATTTTACATTGTTTGGTTTGGTTTGATTAAGTGATTAAGTAACGATGCGTGTGTAATATGATACAAGCATGGTGGATACGCCGCTGGTACTTCCTATATATAAGTGTTTGTATGGTATTACATGTCGTAACGTTATTTGAATCATTTCAGTTTGAGACATAGAACATTTCATACAAATAACATACTTTTCACAAGACATTGATTTATAAACAACTTATCTTATGCAAACATATTTTACTTGGTTATTCATTTAACCTTACATTTATTTATACTTATCATCTGATCTTATCGTTTTTCAAATGATTTAAAAGACAAAGAAAATAACAAGGTTCATGACTAAACATTTTCTCAAACATAAGTCATGAATCTTATTTTCACAAAACCTATGTATCTCACCGGCATTTTTATGCTGACGTACCTATTTTCACATGTGTTTTTCAGGAACTGTTGCATAAGATGGTCAAGATACACATAGACAGACTTGGGCTTTAGTGACAATAAAAGATGCAAGACTAGTTAATTATGTTGTATTTCTTTGTTTGTTAAGGCATTGTAACACTTTTAATCAATAAAACGAAACTTTATTTTCCATGGTTGTGAAACATTAATTCTGTTACAACACTCCCCGATGTTTCCGCCATGTTTTGTATGTTCTACGTGGTCGGGGTGTGACAGAAAAGATGGTATCAGAGCTCATGGTTATAGGGAATTAGGTTATTAGTAATGCTTTGACCTAGTCTATAACCTTTCTTAGGACCCTAACGCGAGTTTACTTGCGTTTAGTCATAAAACAATACTGTCGCCTATCCTTAGGCGACAACCGCAACAAGAACATGAATTTCAAAACCGCTTTGAAAACTAATCATCTGTTCTAGGATGATTGATTACTAGGTTTTGAACCCTCTATTGTAAGGTTTTGAACTCTCTATTATATGGTTTTGAACCCCTTTGAGTTTTCAAAATCTCGTCAAGGTTTTGGGTTTTAAATAATGTGAACACGTGCAAACTGGAAGGGTGAATGCCTGTATTCTGGGTTTTCTGGCTAGGCAAGCACTTCGTATACATCTCATCAGACGCGAGACCAGTTGTGCTTACCTGGGAATTCTTGGGATGAGTGTTCACTTATAGGCGAGCATGTCTTCGCGATACATTATTTTTAATCCATTTACTTTGATTTGTCACCATCTCATTTGTTTGCCTTAGGTAACAAACAAATGATCACAATTTTCATTCATTACCATTCTGTATTGATTATCCAATAACCTTTCACTTGCTTCTTCCTCTGTCTTTCATTTTCTTCTAGAATGTCTATTCCTCTCAGCACTTGTCAAATGCCCGAGCGAACAGCCAAATTTGTCCAGCAAATTGGCGAAGTGATTCAGAGGACTGTGGATTTAGGTATTGCCATGGCTCGTCTCAACAATGAAGCCTCTCGTCTCGACAATGAAGCCACTCAAGAGCCACTGAAGGAAGCAGAAGTCAAGACTGCACCAAAATCAAGGAAGCGTAAGGCTTCAAGGAAACCCGCAGCGGTTACACCTAATCAAGCTGGACCTAGCCAAGTGGCAAGGCCACCAGCTAGGAAGCCGTACTTAGGAACTGCTCCTAGGTGCAAGCGATGCAACGGTCATCATTCAAACCTCATACCCTGCTGGAAATGTACCTACTGTGGACGGCGGGGACATTTGGTCAACACATGCCGCTTTGCTATCCAGAACAAAGCTGTTGCAAATCTTGCTGCTACCCAACTCCAAGTCAACCCTACTCAAGCTCGTTTCCCGCGTGGTACTTGCTACAACTGTGGTGATACGAGCCATTTCAGGAACAACTGCCCGAAGATAGTCAGTGCAAATCCAACCCTCGGATGAGCATTTGGCTGAACAAAGGATGTTGCTGTCTTATGCCTTTGTTTCTTTTGTTTTCGTGTATTGTGAAACAATATGTCTTGTTCATAAATAAAAATCGTTGTTCACAAATTCTGATATACAAGTATAGTTACATGTGTGTATGATTTTCCTATGATACCTGCATTAAGGAACTATGTTCCTTACAAACTACTCTTGTGATTCTCACTTTCAAGTGATCGCTCATAATTTCCTCGAAAGTTCTAAGTACTCGTTTCATTCTAAGAAACGAAGTACAGGAAATAAAGTGAAATTATGAGTAATCGTGCTTTTGACACATCTGTATTTTTGAATCCTTGGTTGGATAACTAAGGATATTTTCAAATCTCATACCCATTACGTTTTGATTTTTCAACATTCACAGTACAAGTATTTCAAAACAATCTTCATGATTTCAAAACATTTCATATAGTTTGAAAACAATTTTTCTAAATGCCTTGTCTATGTTATTTCAAAAACATTGGCCATGTTATCAAAACCAACCTTTCTAATTTCAAAATATTTTATATAGTCTGAAGACAATATTAACACAATACATTTCCTGATCAAGTGCATGATTTCGAAAAGCATCATTCATGTCTTTCAAAAACCTTATACATAATTTCAAAATTCATCTCGCATGATTTTAAAACATTTTTATAAATATACCTATATAATACACCTACTTTATGATTTCCAAAAAGTATTATATATAAGGTTTCAAAAACGTTAAACACATTTTTCTTAAAGGAACCCCATGCATAGTATTCAAAAATATTTTCCTCATACATTGACTTAACCTTCAAATTCCGCTTCATATGTCGCCTTGACATATCAGGCATCTCAACTTCATAAGCATTTTACTTCATATTTGACCTAAGCACATCAGTGCAAGGTTTCAAAACATCTTCAACTCCTAAAAATCCATATGGGATCTTTTTATTAGACCCTTGTGGATGATCATCATTCAAATCAGAGTCCTTAATTGGATTCCGTATGTACCTAAATTCGAACATTTCGGTTCTTTACAATCGAAATCGAATTTTCTTTTTGAATCTTTCTATCTTTATAGTTAGATTCTTGATAATGTTTAAAGTGCCAAATGAAATCCACGAGATGGATTCCTAGTGTGCCTTAAATACATGTACTCTGTTAGCAGAACAAACTTCTAGTTAAACAATTTTGTGGTTATGTGACTATGTGTTAATTCATCTTATGTTTTCTTTTATGCATTTTTGTGTTTTAATACTCTGGATATTCGTTATCCAAATCCTCGCAGGATCTTTCATATCTTCATATGAGAGATTCGTAGCAGGATATTCAAAAGGTACTACCTTAAATCCTTAATGGGCTTCTATGTAATAGTTAAGACCCTTGGATTATATAGTACTGCTCCATGATCCATTAGAGACCCTTTAGTGGTCTAATCAAAAAGATTGATCCACAATCTGGTTAAAGAACGACATCTAGTGATGTAGCTGAACAGACTCCTTGATAGTCTATTTAAATCATTTATTGATTTAGTCTAAATGACTCTATGGCGGTCTAAGTCACGCTCATCACAGGATTGTTCATTTGGTTTTACCCTACACATTATAAAATAGACTGTGTGAACTGTGCAAGGAATTCTCTAATTATGGATGCGCACATAATTATGAAATTTAGTGCACAGAAATCCAGTAAGATTTACTATGTGAAGGAACCGATAGTGACAACAATAACAAAATGAGAACGATGTAATGGAGGCATGGTGGACGCACCAATGACGCTTCATATACTTGTATATAAGTGTCCCTCTTACATTGCAAACATAATGTTATTAAGGTTACTAGAAGTTCAAGAACCCTAACCAATGTTGTTTGATCTTTTCAACTTCATGTTTTAAACTCTCACAAGTTTCCTCTAAATAAATTTCGGGACGAAATTTCCTAAAGTAGGGGAGACTGTAACACCTGTGCCTCCACGGCTGTCACACCCCGACCGCGTAAAACAACAAATCGCGGCGGAAACGTCGGGGCGTGTTGCGACAGAATTAATTGTTTCATAACCATGGCATACAAAGTTGTATTTTATATATAAACAAAGGTGTTACATTGTTTCAAACAGGAAATTAAAGAGTTCAGAACGTAATTAAACATAGTCTATCTTCTTTTAAAGTCTCTAAGGCACAGGTCCGCCCTAGTATCATGATCAACATCCTACGGAAAAGCTCCTGAAAACACATGTGAAAATAGGTACGTCAGCATAAAAATGCCTGTGAGATACATAGGTTTGTAAAAATAGGATTCATGACTTATGTTTAAGAAAAATGTTTAGTCATGAACCTTGTAATTTGCTTTGTCTTGTAAATCATTTGAAAACAATAAGATCAGATGATATGTATAAGTAAATGTCAGGTTAAATAAATAACCATGTAAAAATGTGTTTGTATAAGATAAGTTGTTTGTAAATCAATGTCTTGTAAAAAGTATGTTATTTGTATAAAATGTTCTATGTCTCAAACTGAAATGATTCAAATAACGTTACGCCATGTAATACCATACAAACACTTATATATAGGAAGTA
The DNA here is from genome assembly GCA_030545235.1 of Helianthus tuberosus. Classification (NCBI taxonomy): domain Eukaryota; kingdom Viridiplantae; phylum Streptophyta; class Magnoliopsida; order Asterales; family Asteraceae; genus Helianthus; species Helianthus tuberosus. Next base: position 62,423 of record JARYGA010004816.1, on the reverse strand, counting down.
CCAGCGGCGTATCCACCATGCTTGTATCATATTACACACGCATCGTTACTTAATCACTTAATCAAACCAAACCAACCAATGTAAGAAGTCTATGTTTAAACCAATTGTCAAACATGTTATATGTCAAATGTAAATCATGTCAAATGTCTATGTCAAATATCCATGTCAAATGTCTATGTCAAATATCCATGTCAAATGTCTATGTCAAATATCCATGTCAAATGTCTATGTCAAATATCCATGTCAAATGTCTATGTCAAATGTCTTTGTGTAAAATGTCTATGTCAAAATGTCATGTATGGCAAGTGAAATGTCTCAACTAAACCATATGCACGAAAACAAAATATTGAAGTAAAACATGGTTTAAATCAATCTTATGTCTTTGTGGAAAAATGCATGCAAATATTTAATATGAACATTTATGCGGTATTGTGAAAATGCATACATCCAAGCCTTGTGACTGTGGTGATAAACCCTTTAAACAAATTAAAGGTCTATCTGTCTTATATCATCGAATTCGGTCATTCCTTTCTGTCCCCTTTCCCTGGGATGTCCGGAACGGGAGTTGTCAATTCCTATGGTACCACTACCTACTAACGAACGGCGTAGCTAATGTTAATGAATGTATTGTCCCATGTAAACAAACCAAATGTCATACCAAAATGTAAACATGTGAAAACAATGCACTAAGTATGTAATCAAATGAACATACATAGCGTGAAATGTCATGTAAAACAATGTACTAAGTAGGCACACAATGGGCATACATAGCATGAAATGTCATGTAAAACAATGTACTAAGTAATGCACACAATGGGCACACCTAGCATGAAATGTAATGTAAAACAATGTACTAAGTAATGCACACAATGGGCACACCTAGCATGAAATGTAATGTAAAACAATGTACTAAGTAATGCACACAATGGGCACACCTAGCATGAAATGTAATGAAATCATGTACTATAATGTACTATCAAACATAGCATGTCTATGATGTGAAAACAGGAAAGCATGAAAGTAACAAGTAGGCACATGTGTTCCACCCCAAAACAGTTTGGAAAACAGTAAAAGAGGGGTCTATGTACTCACTTGAGATTGCTCAGATGTCTAAAGATAACCACCAAGCAATGGTATAGATCTCAGAATCAAACGGCACCTAATATAGGTAACTATGTTAATAAACCGGACCTATATCGGAAGACTGAGTAGCATTAGGGTTTGTAAACCAAATGAGTGTAGGAACTCACGTGACATGGTTTAACAAAGCCTACATACTAAAAGAAACTTAACCTAAGTCTTATTGACCCGTTATGATCCGTTTAGGTAGCTTATGCTACTTTAACGCATCGTGCGCGTGAAACGCGTTCGGACCGCCTAACTAGTCCTATGACAAGTGTTATATGCCTAAACGTGTTACATAATCAGTTATGTGACAAAGGTTTAGGTTACATATGCTTAATTACCAATTATATATGAAAAGGGTATTCTGGTAATTTATCTAAGGCATATAAACTACCTATCATACAACTACTTAAACGATGTGACCATAGGGTATAACCTCGGAAGGTTATTCCCTACACTATGGTCACCTAATGTATTTGGTCGGATCCTAATGATCGACCAAACTGGGTCGGGTTCGAGGTATAAGCGATTGATCAGATCGCTTACCCTACGACCCTAGACAACGTGGTAATCAGTAGGCATAGTCCCAAAGGACTATGACCATCGTGATTACAATCACGTTGCGAAGTTCAAACGAACTTCGCATTGACCATTACTGGTCAACACTGAAAGTCAAACAAAGTTTGACTTTCGGACTCGAAAAGCAGTAAAAATAAGGAAAAGAACGAAAGAATACTTACGAAGGGTCCCCGAATGCTAATCGTGATCACAATAACTCAGGTATGAAACAACGGTTTCAACTTAGAGTCAAATAGATCAGATTCTTGTAAGAAATGAGGTTGGGGGTAATGGGGTATTTATAGTTTTCGGTGAACCGTTGAGATCGTTTCATGGAAACCGTGCCATGATCCAAGCCGTACATGTGTTGGAAGCTTATGGTAGCCTACAATTGATCCTTATCAGCTGAATATGCATGTGCAAATGTGTGGGTGAAGTTGCAACAGCTGGAAACTGCTGACTGTTAAGTATGATCTTGTTCTGCAGAACCCATACGCATCGTAGCACAAAAGTGCTACGCATCGTAGCCATACAAGTTTGGCAGAATTACCATTTTAGTCCCTGTTATGCAATAAGGTCATTTTCGACACGTTTAAGGCCCGTTAACCCCATTTCAAAGCTCTAAAATGAAGTTAAAGTATAGGGAACTTAAAATGTGTTCAAAAATGTCTCGGATGTCGGTTCGTTTGGCCGCACGGTCGCGATGTTCGGTTAATTACGACGGAACACGCATAAGCGCGAAAAACGATCCAAATGACGTGACGAATGGATTTTTCTTATGGCGAACACTAAAATATAATATAGTCATGCTCACATAAATTTTTGGATGTCCGGATGTATTCAGAACGTAAGTTATGTACGAAAATGCAAACTTGTGCACTTTTTGACACTTTTAGTCCCTGAATGACCCAAAAGTTTATTTTAGCACACCGAACCCCTCAAAGCCTATTTCTAAGCTATGTAAAGGATATTTAAGGTGTGTTTAACTTATGGTTATGTTCCGGAATGTTCGTTACAGTTCAAATTGACATACTTTCGCAGTTTGTCATATTTAGTCCCTGTAAGCGAATTAACTTGTTTTTGCCATACCAAAGCCTTCAAAACTTATTTCTAAGTTATGTAAAGGTTTTTTAAGGTATGTTGAGTATATGTTGATGTTCCAGAGTATTTCTCGCATTAAACTGAGTACGTTTACGCACTAGTTTGCGTATAACTCTCCAGAAAGTGATATAGAGTTTGAAATTACATAAAAGTCAAAACATGAAAAATGTAGAACATAACAAAACAAACATTGGGATCAAATAACATTGTTTTATTGATAACAGAACTGTTCATAGTGATTACAAGCACAGTTGTTACAGTCTCCCCTACTTGTGGAAATTTCGTCCCGAAATTTATTTAGAGGAAACTCGTGGAAAAAGATGTGGATATTTCGCCTTCATTTGATCTTCGCGTTCCCAAGTAAACTCAGGTCCACGCTTAGCTTCCCAGCGAACTTTGGCCAAAGGAATGCGCTTGCGTTTAAGCCACTTGACTTCACGTTCCATGATTTCCACTGGTTTCTCAACAAATTTCAGTGTTTTACCAACACGAATTTCGTCAAGCGGTATGGAGAAGTTCTCATCAGCTGAACACTTCTTGAGATTGGACACGTGAAAAGTTGGATGAACATTTCCAAGTTCAGGAGGTAACTCAAGTCTGTAGGCTACCTTTCCGATTCTTTCGACGATCTTGAATGGTCCAACGTATCTAGGTGCAAGTTTTCCTTTCTTTCCAAATCTGATCACACCTTTCCAAGGTGAGACCTTAAGTAATACTCGATCACTGACTTGAAATTCCAAGGGTTTGCGTTTTGGGTCCGCGTAAATCTTCTGACGGCTTCTAGCTGCCTGAAGGTTATCACGAACTTTCTTGACCTTGTCAGTTGTCTCTAAAATGAGGGCAGGTCCAGTAAGTTGAGCCTCGCCAATCTCATTCCAGCAGACTGGTGAACGACATTTTCGACCATAGAGAGCCTCGAAAGGAGCCATTTTGATGCTAGTGTGATAACTGTTGTTGTAGGAGAATTCAATCAATTTAAGATGTGAATCCCAGCTACCACCAAAATCGATCACACAAGCTCTTAGCATATCCTCCAGAGTCTGGATTGTTCTCTCAGATTGACCATCCGTTTGCGGATGATAAGCTGTGCTTAGATTAAGTTGGGTCCCCATAGCAGATTGCATGGTTCTCCAAAAATGAGAAGTGAAACGAGCATCTCTGTCAGAAATGATGTTCAACGGAACACCATGTCGAGCTACAATTTCATCCACATAGATTTGTGCAAGTCTGTCAGCGGGAAAATCCTCACGGATTGGCAAGAAATGTGCTGACTTTGTAAGACGATCAACAACTACCCAGATGGCATCATGACCCTTCTTTGTGCGCGGGAGTTTGGTAACAAGATCCATAGTAATGTTTTCCCATTTCCAAACTGGGATCTCTGGTTGTTCCAACAAACCAGAAGGACGCTGATGTTCAGCCTTAACCTTAAGACAAGTAAGGCATTTGGATACGTATAAGGCAATGTCTTTCTTCATACCAGGCCACCAATAGTGAATACGAAGATCCTTATACATTTTATCTGAGCCCGGATGAATAGAATAACGAGACTTATGGGCTTCATCCATAAGCAAGGTACGAAGATCATCTAGGCTTGGGACCCACAAACGGTCCATGAAGTAATATGATCCATTGTCCTTCAGTTCCAGAGCAGGTGTTATGTGATAAGGAAATTCCTTATCCATCAAACCTTGTGAAACACAATATTGTTGAGACTGAGAAATGCGTGCTTGAATATCGGATCGAGCTTGAATAACAGATTGAACACGTACACAATGAAGCTTAGTACGTTCCTTACGACTCAATGCATCAGCTACGACATTCGCCTTACCAGGATGGTAGCGAATTTCGCAGTCATAATCGTTTAAAAGCTCAACCCAACGTCGTTGTCTCATGTTGAGTTCTTTCTGATTGAAGATATGCTGAAGACTTTTGTGGTCAGTGAAAACCACACATTTTGTACCGTACAAATAGTGTCTCCAGATCTTGAGAGCAAAGACAACTGCACCCAACTCAAGATCATGAGTGGTGTAGTTCTTCTCATGTATCTTCAACTGCCTCGATGCATAAGCTATGACTTTGTTCCTTTGCATAAGAACACAGCCAAGACCCAATTTCGATGCATCACAATACACAACAAAATCATCATCACCCTCGGGCAATGATAGAACAGGCGCATCGCAAAGCTTCTGCTTCAGGTGTTGAAAAGCTTCCTCTTGTTTGCTTCCCCAATAAAAGGGCATTTTCTTCTGAGTTAGAGCAGTTAGAGGAACTGCAATCTTCGAGAAGTTTTCTATGAAGCGGCGATAATAACCCGCTAGACCAAGAAAAGAACGAACTTCAGTAGGAGTAGTAGGTGTATCCCAATCCTTAATCGCACTGATTTTGGAGGGATCTACATGAATACCTCGTTCGTTGATAACATGCCCCAAAAATTGAACTTCTTTAAGCCAAAATTCGCACTTGGAGAATTTGGCGAAAAGTTGCTCTTTCTTTAGGAGTTCTAGAGTAAGACGAAGATGCTGCTCGTGGTCAGCTTGCGTCTTAGAGTATATCAAAATGTCGTCAATAAAAACAATGACGAACTGATCCAAATAAGGTTTACAGACCCTATTCATTAAGTCCATGAAAACAGCAGGAGCATTAGTCAAACCGAATGGCATGACTGTGAATTCATAATGCCCATACCGAGTGCGGAACGCTGTCTTCGGAATGTCTTCTTCTTGCACCCGAAGTTGATGATATCCAGATCGCAGATCAATCTTCGAAAAATAGGTAGCGCCCTGTAGCTGATCAAAGAGGTCGTCTATGCGAGGTAAGGGATATCGATTCTTGATGGTAAGCTTGTTAAGCTCACGATAATCGATACACATCCTAAAGGATCCATCCTTCTTCTTTACAAAAAGAACGGGAGCACCCCAAGGTGAAAAACTGAGACGGATAAAACCTTTGTCAGAGAGCTCCTGAAGCTGTTTAGACAACTCTTGCATCTCAGACGGTGCAAGACGATATGGAGCTCTGGCAATGGGATTTGCACCAGGTACGAGATCAATGCGGAACTCGACTTGGCGTGCTGGAGGTAGACCAGGTAAATCTTCAGGGAACACTTCAGAATAATCCCGAACGACAGGAATATCTGAAATAGACTTACCCTTGCCTTTATCTTCTGTAACATGTGCTAAGAAAGCCACATAGTTCTTCTGCAGATACTTCCGAGCTTTAAAACAAGACATGAGTTTGAGACCAACGGTAGGCTTCTCACCTTGAACTTGTAGGATCTCGCCTGTCGAAAGCGGCACACGAACAATCTTCTCAGAACAAACTATCTCTGCGTGATGCTTGGATAACCAATTCATACCCACTATAACATCGAAGCTTCCGAGTTGCATAGGCGCGAGGTCAATAGGAAAAAGATGGTCGTTAAGGTTCAATTGGCAGTTGCGTAGAACAGAATCAAGAATAATGGGTTCACCACTAGCAACCTCTACTGTCAAAGATTTACTTAGTTTCGTTCTAGACACTCGAAGCATAGGCTCAAAAGACAAAGACACGAAACTTTTATCGGCACCGGAATCGAAAAGAACAGATGCAGGCTGATTATTAATAAAGAACGTACCGTTCACCACATTATCGTCAGCCTGTGCCTCTTGGGCATTCATGTTAAAAACTCGGCCTCGAGCCGGAGCTGGATTCTGGTTCCGGTTCTGGTTCTGATTGGCTAGCCTTGGGCACCGGTTTCTGTAGTGGGTCAGATCCCCACAATTATAACAAGCACCTGGTGGGTATTGTGGTCGTGCAGCTTGACCCTGTTGCGGAGCAGGAGGCTGTGCAACTTGTTGAGCCGGGTTTTGAACTGCGCGATTCTGAGCAAACCGACAAACATCGGCAAGATGACCTGACTTCCCACAGCTAGTACAGAAACGGCACTGATGTTGCGGCTGATGGTGACTGTTGCATCTATTGCACAAAGGTGCATTCCCTGTATAAGGTTTCTTCGCTAGAGGCTGTGCAGGTTGGTTGGGAGCTGCTTGATTAGCTTGAGCAGTGACAGCAAAATTTTGGGAAGCCTTACGCTTCCTTGACCTCTTCGAAGAACCAGAGTTCTTTCCATTCAAGTTTTGACCTTTCTTGCTATCACCCTTGTCAGCCAACTGTTTCTTGCCCTTGTCACCCTTCCTGTGTAACTTGTTCTTCCGGATCTGCGACTCAGTCAGCGTCGCTGATAACTCGATTGCCTGACGGAGTGTGGCAGGGTTACTACCAGTAAGGATATCTTGTACCGAGTCAGGTAGGCCGTCGATGTATCTCTCGATAGCCTTGTCGAGTGGGGTAACCATAGTCGGGCAAAGCAAACTCAACTCTTCAAACCGATCAGTATATGCCCTGTGCTCACCACTATCTTGCTTCAAATCATCAAATTCCTTCTCCAAAGCTCGTTGCTCATGACGAGGACAGAATTCCCTCATCATAAGAGCTCTTAGTTCAGCCCATGTCTGTGCAAGAGCAACTTCTGCACCCCTGTCTCTCATAACCCCGTTCCACCATGTCAAAGCCCTCTTCTGAAATACGCTCGAAGCAAACTCGACTTTGCGATTATCCGGACACTGCACATGGCGAAAAGTATTCTCACTGCTCTCGAACCACTGAAGAAGCCCAGTCGCTCCCTCAGAACCACTAAACTTGAGTGGTTTAGCCTGATTAAAATCCTTGTACTTGCATGGAACATTGTTGTTGTTGTTGTTGGCTTGGTTCCATTGAGCAAAGAGATTTGGGAATTGGGCAGCCATCTGCTGCGCAATAATTTCTGCCAGTTCGGCAGTTGCTATCAGGTTGTCGCGTCGAGGAGGCATTCTAAAAGAGGAAAACATGAGAGGAAACGAGTGAGATGATTGGATGAAAAGAATGAGATGATAAAAACAAGAATTGCAAACAGCATAGATGGTGGTCATTCGTCCGTATCACAAAGCAAACAAACGACACACAGTGACTAATCAAAGTAAATGGGTCAAAAATAATGTATAATGAAGACATGCTCGCCTATAAGTGAGCACTCATCCCAAGAATTCCCAGGTAAGCACAACTGGTCTCGCGTCTGGTTGAGATGTATACGAAGTGCTTGCCTAGACAGAAAACTCAGAATACAGGCATTCACCCTTCCAGTTTGCACATGTTCACATTATTTAAAACCCAAAACGTTTGACGGGATTTTTGAAAATTTGAAGGCACAAGGCCAAAAACCAAACTGAAAAAGGGTTCAAAACCATATAAAAGAGAGTTCAAAACCTTACAATTGAGGGTTCAAAACCTTGTAATAAATCATTCAAAAACAGATGATTGTTTTTTAAAAAAAATCGTTTCGGAAAATTTGGTTCTTGTTTTGATAATCACCTAAGGATAGGTGATGTATATGTTTTAAGATCTAAACACAAGATAACTCGTGTTAGGGTCCTAGAAAAGTTATAGTCTAGGTCAAAGCATTACTAATAACCTAATTCCCTATAACCATTGGCTCTGATACCAACTCTTCTGTCACACCCCGACCGCGTAAAACAACAAATCGCGGCGGAAACGTCGGGGCGTGTTGCGACAGAATTAATTGTTTCATAACCATGGCATACAAAGTTGTATTTTATATATAAACAAAGGTGTTACATTGTTTCAAACAGGAAATTAAAGAGTTCAGAACGTAATTAAACATAGTCTATCTTCTTTTAAAGTCTCTAAGGCACAGGTCCGCCCTAGTATCATGATCAACATCCTACGGAAAAGCTCCTGAAAACACATGTGAAAATAGGTACGTCAGCATAAAAATGCCTGTGAGATACATAGGTTTGTAAAAATAGGATTCATGACTTATGTTTAAGAAAAATGTTTAGTCATGAACCTTGTAATTTGCTTTGTCTTGTAAATCATTTGAAAACAATAAGATCAGATGATATGTATAAGTAAATGTCAGGTTAAATAAATAACCATGTAAAAATGTGTTTGTATAAGATAAGTTGTTTGTAAATCAATGTCTTGTAAAAAGTATGTTATTTGTATAAAATGTTCTATGTCTCAAACTGAAATGATTCAAATAACGTTACGCCATGTAATACCATACAAACACTTATATATAGGAAGTACCAGCGGCGTATCCACCATGCTTGTATCATATTACACACGCATCGTTACTTAATCACTTAATCAAACCAAACCAACCAATGTAAGAAGTCTATGTTTAAACCAATTGTCAAACATGTTATATGTCAAATGTAAATCATGTCAAATGTCTATGTCAAATATCCATGTCAAATGTCTATGTCAAATATCCATGTCAAATGTCTATGTCAAATATCCATGTCAAATGTCTATGTCAAATATCCATGTCAAATGTCTATGTCAAATGTCTTTGTGTAAAATGTCTATGTCAAAATGTCATGTATGGCAAGTGAAATGTCTCAACTAAACCATATGCACGAAAACAAAATATTGAAGTAAAACATGGTTTAAATCAATCTTATGTCTTTGTGGAAAAATGCATGCAAATATTTAATATGAACATTTATGCGGTATTGTGAAAATGCATACATCCAAGCCTTGTGACTGTGGTGATAAACCCTTTAAACAAATTAAAGGTCTATCTGTCTTATATCATCGAATTCGGTCATTCCTTTCTGTCCCCTTTCCCTGGGATGTCCGGAACGGGAGTTGTCAATTCCTATGGTACCACTACCTACTAACGAACGGCGTAGCTAATGTTAATGAATGTATTGTCCCATGTAAACAAACCAAATGTCATACCAAAATGTAAACATGTGAAAACAATGCACTAAGTATGTAATCAAATGAACATACATAGCGTGAAATGTCATGTAAAACAATGTACTAAGTAGGCACACAATGGGCATACATAGCATGAAATGTCATGTAAAACAATGTACTAAGTAATGCACACAATGGGCACACCTAGCATGAAATGTAATGTAAAACAATGTACTAAGTAATGCACACAATGGGCACACCTAGCATGAAATGTAATGTAAAACAATGTACTAAGTAATGCACACAATGGGCACACCTAGCATGAAATGTAATGAAATCATGTACTATAATGTACTATCAAACATAGCATGTCTATGATGTGAAAACAGGAAAGCATGAAAGTAACAAGTAGGCACATGTGTTCCACCCCAAAACAGTTTGGAAAACAGTAAAAGAGGGGTCTATGTACTCACTTGAGATTGCTCAGATGTCTAAAGATAACCACCAAGCAATGGTATAGATCTCGGAATCAAACGGCACCTAATATAGGTAACTATGTTAATAAACCGGACCTATATCGGAAGACTGAGTAGCATTAGGGTTTGTAAACCAAATGAGTGTAGGAACTCACGTGACATGGTTTAACAAAGCCTACATACTAAAAGAAACTTAACCTAAGTCTTATTGACCCGTTATGATCCGTTTAGGTAGCTTATGCTACTTTAACGCATCGTGCGCGTGAAACGCGTTCGGACCGCCTAACTAGTCCTATGACAAGTGTTATATGCCTAAACGTGTTACATAATCAGTTATGTGACAAAGGTTTAGGTTACATATGCTTAATTACCAATTATATATGAAAAGGGTATTCTGGTAATTTATCTAAGGCATATAAACTACCTATCATACAACTACTTAAACGATGTGACCATAGGGTATAACCTCGGAAGGTTATTCCCTACACTATGGTCACCTAATGTATTTGGTCGGATCCTAATGATCGACCAAACTGGGTCGGGTTCGAGGTATAAGCGATTGATCAGATCGCTTACCCTACGACCCTAGACAACGTGGTAATCAGTAGGCATAGTCCCAAAGGACTATGACCATCGTGATTACAATCACGTTGCGAAGTTCAAACGAACTTCGCATTGACCATTACTGGTCAACGCTGAAAGTCAAACAAAGTTTGACTTTCGGACTCGAAAAGCAGTAAAAATAAGGAAAAGAACGAAAGAATACTTACGAAGGGTCCCCGAATGCTAATCGTGATCACAATAACTCAGGTATGAAACAACGGTTTCAACTTAGAGTCAAATAGATCAGATTCTTGTAAGAAATGAGGTTGGGGGTAATGGGGTATTTATAGTTTTCGGTGAACCGTTGAGATCGTTTCATGGAAACCGTGCCATGATCCAAGCCGTACATGTGTTGGAAGCTTATGGTAGCCTACAATTGATCCTTATCAGCTGAATATGCATGTGCAAATGTGTGGGTGAAGTTGCAACAGCTGGAAACTGCTGACTGTTAAGTCTGATCTTGTTCTGCAGAACCCATACGCATCGTAGCACAAAAGTGCTACGCATCGTAGCCATACAAGTTTGGCAGAATTACCATTTTAGTCCCTGTTATGCAATAAGGTCATTTTCGACACGTTTAAGGCCCGTTAACCCCATTTCAAAGCTCTAAAATGAAGTTAAAGTATAGGGAACTTAAAATGTGTTCAAAAATGTCTCGGATGTCGGTTCGTTTGGCCGCACGGTCGCGATGTTCGGTTAATTACGACGGAACACGCATAAGCGCGAAAAACGATCTAAATGACGTGACGAATGGATTTTTCTTATGGCGAACACTAAAATATAATATAGTCATGCTCACATAAATTTTTGGATGTCCGGATGTATTCAGAACGTAAGTTATGTACGAAAATGCAAACTTGTGCACTTTTTGACACTTTTAGTCCCTGAATGACCCAAAAGTTTATTTTAGCACACCGAACCCCTCAAAGCCTATTTCTAAGCTATGTAAAGGATATTTAAGGTGTGTTTAACTTATGGTTATGTTCCGGAATGTTCGTTACAGTTCAAATTGACATACTTTCGCAGTTTGTCATATTTAGTCCCTGTAAGCGAATTAACTTGTTTTTGCCATACCAAAGCCTTCAAAACTTATTTCTAAGTTATGTAAAGGTTTTTTAAGGTATGTTGAGTATATGTTGATGTTCCAGAGTATTTCTCGCATTAAACTGAGTACGTTTACGCACTAGTTTGCGTATAACTCTCCAGAAAGTGATATAGAGTTTGAAATTACATAAAAGTCAAAACATGAAAAATGTAGAACATAACAAAACAAACATTGGGATCAAATAACATTGTTTTATTAATAACAGAACTGTTCATAGTGATTACAAGCACAGTTGTTACAACGGCCATCAAACAAATACCGAACCAATGAAATATTATATTTCATACTTGGGATTTGTAAAAATATGTGTATCATTTTGCACATATCAATTCTTGTTCAATTTCAAACTCTAAATCGCTTTCTAGAAGGTTATACGCGCACCGATGCGTAAATATAACCAGTTTAATGCAACAAACACTCCGGAATAGTGACATAGGCTTAACATACCTTAAATAACCTTTACTTAACTTAGAAATAAGTTTTGAAGGCTTTGGTATGGCAAAATCAAAGTTTAATCGCTTACAGGGACTAAATATGACAAACTGCGAAAGTATGCCAATTTGAACTGTAACAGACATTCTGGAACATGACCATAAGTTAAACATACCATAAATATCCTTTACATAGCTTAGAAATAGGCTTTGAGGGGTTCGGTGTGCTAAAATAAACTTTTGTGTCATTCAGGGACTAAAAGTGTCAAAAAGTGCACAAGTTTGCATTTTCGCGCATAACTTACGTTCTGAATACATCTGGACATCCAAAAATTTATGTAAGCATGACTACATTATATTTTAGTGTTCGCCATAAGAAAAATCCATTCGTCGCGTCATTTGGATCGTTTTTCGCGCTTGTGCGCATTCCGTCGTAATTAAGCGAACATCGCGTTCGTACGACCAAACGAACCATTATCCGGCATATTTTTGAGTATGTTTTGAGTTCCCTATACTTTAACTTCATTTTAGAGCCTTGAAATGAGGTTAACGGGGTTCAAACGCATCGAAAAAGGGCTTAAACACGTGCAGGGACCATTTCTGCCAAGTTTGAAACAATTCTGGAACTGGGAGGCAGTCGCGTAGCGCGAGCCCTAAGGCTCTACCCGTCGCGCTACGCGAGTGAGTGATCTGGACCAGATTCCATGTTTTAAACACAAGTTGCAGCCAATTGATCCTTAACCACATGTTTTAAGTTGATGTGTCACTAAGATAAGGAGCATTTGTGGCACCATAACAATTGGACAAGTGTACGGCCTTGATCGTTTCCCCTTTTCCAAGAAACGATCTCAACGGTGGACCGAATACTATAAATACCCCACCCCCCTTTGTTCAAAATCACTAGAAATTCACTTTGAGAAACTCTAAGTTGAAACATTTGTTTCATACCTGAGATTTTCGAATTGAGTTTAGCATTCGGGGACCCTGGGTTAGTATTCTTTCGTTCTTTTCCTTATTTTTACTGCTTTTCGAGTCAGAAAGTCAAACTTTGTTTAACTTTCAGCGTTGACCAGTAATGGTCAATGCGAAGTTCGTTTGAACTTCGCAACGTGAGTGTAATCACGTTGGTCATAGTCCCTTGGGACTATGCCCACTGATTACCACGTTGTCTAGGGTCGTAGGGTAAGCGATCTGATGAATCGCTTATACCTCGAACCCGACCCAGTTTGGTCGATCATTAGGATCCGACCAAACACATTAGGTGACCATAGTAGGTAGGGAATAACCTTCCGAGGTTATACCCTATGGTCACATCGTTTAAGTAGTTGTATGATAGGTAGTTTATATGCCTTAGGTAAATTACCAGAATACCCTTTTCATGTATAATTGGTAATTAAGCATATGTAACCTAAACTTTTGTCACATAACTGATTATGTAACATGTTTAGGCATATAACACTTGTCATAGGGCTAGTTAGGCGGTCCGAACGCGTTTCACGCGAACGACGCGTTAAAGTAGCATAAGCTACCTAAACGGGTCGTAATGGGTCGTAAACACTTAGGTTAAGTTTCATTTAGTATGTAGGCTTTGTTAAACCAAATGACACGAGTCTCTACACTCGTTTGGTTTACAAACCCTAATGCTACCCGATCTTCCGATTTAGGTCCGGTTTATTAACATAGTTACCTATATTAGGTGCCGTTTGATTCCGTGATCTCTAGCTTTGCTTGGTGGTTATCCTAGGACTTCTGAGCAATCTCAAGTGAGTACATAGACCCCTCTTTTACTGTTTTCCAAACTGTTTTGGGGTGGAACACATGTGCCTACTTGTTACTTTCATGCTTTCCTGTTTTAACATCATATACTGCTATGTTCGTTAGTACATTATAGTACATGATTTCATTACATCTTATGCTAGGTGTGCCCATTGTGTGCATTACTTAGTACATTGTTTTACATGACATTTCACGCTATGTATGTTCATTTGATTACATACTTAGTGCATTATTTTCACATGCTTACATTTTGGTATGACATTTGGTTTGTTTACATGGGACAATACATTCATTAACACCGATCATGCCGTTCGTTAGTAGGTAGTGGTACCATAGGAATTGACAACTCCCGTTCCGGACATCCCAGGGAAAGGGGACAGAAAGGAATGACCGAATTCGTTGATATAAGACAGATAGACCTTTAATTTGTTTAAAGGGTTTATCACCTCAGTCGCCAGGCTTGGATGTATGCATATTCACAATACCGCATAAATGTTCATATTAAATATTTGCATGCATTTACACAAAACATAGCTTTGATTTAAACCAAGTTTTACTTCAATACTTTGTTTTTGTGCATATGGTTTAGTTGAGACCTTTCACTTGCCATACATGACATTTTGACATAGACATTTGACATAGACATTTCGGCATAGACATTTTAACATGATTGACATTTGATTATGCATTTACACAAAACATAGCTTTGATTTAAACCAAGTTTTACTTCAATACTTTGTTTTTGTGCATATGGTTTAGTTGAGACCTTTCACTTGCCATACATGACATTTTGACATAGACATTTGACATGGATATTTGACATAGACATTTGACATGGATATTTGACATAGACATTTGACATGGATATTTGACATAGACATTTGACATGGATATTTGACATAGACATTTTGACATGATTTACATCTTGACATGAACATTTTACATTGTTTGGTTTGGTTTGATTAAGTGATTAAGTAACGATGCGTGTGTAATATGATACAAGCATGGTGGATACGCCGCTGGTACTTCCTATATATAAGTGTTTGTATGGTATTACATGTCGTAACGTTATTTGAATCATTTCAGTTTGAGACATAGAACATTTCATACAAATAACATACTTTTCACAAGACATTGATTTATAAACAACTTATCTTATGCAAACATATTTTACTTGGTTATTCATTTAACCTTACATTTATTTATACTTATCATCTGATCTTATCGTTTTTCAAATGATTTAAAAGACAAAGCAAATAACAAGGTTCATGACTAAACATTTTCTCAAACATAAGTCATGAATCTTATTTTCACAAAACCTATATATCTCACCGGCATTTTTATGCTGACGTACCTATTTTCACATGTGTTTTTCAGGAACTGTTGCATAAGATGGTCAAGATACACATAGACAGACTTGGGCTTTAGTGACAATAAAAGATGCAAGACTAGTTAATTATGTTGTATTTCTTTGTTTGTTAAGGCATTGTAACACTTTTAATCAATAAAACGAAACTTTATTTTCCATGGTTGTGAAACATTAATTCTGTTACAACACTCCCCGATGTTTCCGCCACGTTTTGTATGTTCTACGTGGTCGGGGTGTGACAACATAATACTGGAAATGTTAGCTACACAGTCTCAAAGAAATAAAAAAATTCAAGTTGGAGTTGTCTAGCGGACGGCCCACAAGGCACCAACCATATTTTGGCCGGTTCGTACAATGTGAGTGTGGTGGAATTAAATGTTAAAGCGTAAATTAGCGTGTGGGTCCATTTGTTGTGTGGTCTATGAATTAACGTGTGGGTCAGGTGGCCCATGGCTGTGTGAAAATTTTCAAAATTGACACTTTAATTACTATTGTAATGTAATTGTGACTAGTGACTTTTAAAATTAGTAAATCACATGATCTCCTCCACCAGTCATAATTCCTATAATCTTAGGGGGTGTTTGGCTAAGCTTATCAACTAAAAGGACTTGTTGATTTATTACTTTTTGAAAGAGAGTTTTTAAAATAGTGTTTAGATTAACTTATATGATGGGAAAAGATAATAAGTCAATAAGTTGTTTTTTAAAAAGTATTTCGTTTAACTTATTTATGTAAAATGACTAAAGAGCTTTAAAAAACCACCATGTTCTATGAAAAATTATAAGTAGTTTAAAAAAATCACAATGTTCTAACTTTTCAAAACTGAGAAGTAATTTAAAAAAGTATTTTGAGTTTGGCAAACACTTTTTCTCTTTATTAGTTACTTCTAACTTTTCAAAGCTGAGAAGTCATTTTAAAAAGTATTTTGAGTTTGCCAAACACTTTTTCTCGTTGTCTACTTTTTATAAAAGTCAATAAGTTATAATAAGGGTGTTCGGAGTGGAGTTTGGTAAAGTTCGGTAAATGACTTTACCAATGCCGTAAACCACCGCCAAGACCAAGTTTACCGATTTTGCCATGCTTGTTCGGTTCACCTTCACCGATTCGGTGAAGGTGAAGGAAAGGGGGAGAGAGAGGGTGTGTGGTAGGGTCCAATTATTCTCAACCAATCACATGTTTTTTCTTTTTTGAAATAGGTTACCTAAACCCCATTAGTTAAAACACCGTTAACGTTTTTAAGCAATAGGTAAAGAAAATAGGAAAAATGACGTGACATTGGGTGATTTGAGAGGTTACACTCCCTCTACCCTAAGGCCATGCGTAGTCATAACGCCCCTTTGTGGGCGTTATGCGACACGTGGCGCGCCACGTCAGCGTGTGGGCGTTATGGGGCCTTATGCATTTTAGCCCGTAGTCATAAAGCCCCCGTCTAATCATTACTCAATTATTAATTTCTAATTTTTATAAAAACAGAAAATAAATAAAAAAAACTGCAAAATAAATAAAAACAGAAAATTAATTAAGAAAACTGATAATAAATAAAAACAGAAAACAATTAAAAACAGAATATATAAATTGAAAAATAAATAAAAACAGAAAATAAATTAAAAAAAACTGCAAAATAAATAAAAACAGAAAATTAATTAAGAAAACTGATAATAAATAAAAACAGAAAACAATTAAAAACAGAATATATAAATTGAAAAATAAATAAAAACAGAAAATAAATTAAAAAAAACTGCAAAAAATAGAAAAAAACAATGAAAAAAACAGATTTTTAATTTTCTCAATAAAACCAGCCCAAAGCCCATAAAAAACATCACATAAATAACCAGCCCAAAGCCCATACATTAAAAAACCAGCCCAAACCCATAAATTAAAAACCCTAAAAGTTTTCTTCTTCCTTGTCTTTATTCTTCTTCTTCTTCTTCTTCTTCTTCTTCGATACCTGCAACACAAGGAAGAAACAGAGCATCATTAAATATATGAGGGGGAAAACCAGAAAAAAAAAAAAAAAAAAAAAATCAAACAAACCACACATCACGCCGCTATAGACATCGCGCCACCCCCAAATTTTCGATTCATAGCGCCCTTCGTGGCGGTGTTCTTGGGCGCTTTCCGGCGCTATGGGGTGCCATACCGCCCCACTACGTATGCTCTAATCTGTTCGTGAGCGTCTACAAAACACCATCTTCTATTCGGTGAAGGGTTGTTCGATCGCTGGAGCTCGATCTCAGTTCTCTCCGTCCCTCTCGTTTCTATGTTGGATTTTGGTAAAATAAATTAATTATAGACATGGTTACAGTGACTTCAAATTATTACACAGTTGATTGAAATTGGAATTTGATGTTGGCTTACAGTAGGAATTGGCTCACTCACGGCCCACCAAGGCACCAACCACGTTTCTTCGGAGTGTGATCAGGTGAGTTGACGCGTGGGTCCCCCGGAAGTGCGGTTCGTGTAAATTAACGTGTGGGTTAGAGGCTTTGTAGTGCCAAATTATTGACGCTTCTCTTTCCACCATTGTAGTACCTTTTATTTAAGCCCATTCACTTCAATTATGATTGCTTCCATCTCTATATTTTGTTCTTTGTTACATTAATTTCTTTGATCATACGATGTCTTTCATTAAAGATTTTGATCACCTTAAGATTCAAATGGAAGATGTAGTATTAGCCACCAACAACTTTGATCCCACTAGGGTGATAGGGCGTGGTGGATTTGGGATTGTGTATAAAGGAGAACTGTCTTCCCCAAAGGGACAAATCACATACGCTTTTAAGCGATTAGATCGTAGACTAGGGCAAGGGAGCATTGAGTTTTGGAAGGAAATCATGATGCTTTCCACATACAAACATGAGAATCTCATCTCCCTCAAGCACTTTTGCATTGAGGGTGATGAGATGATTCTTGTGTATGAGTATGCTTCTCGTGGGAGCCTTGATCGATATTTATCTGATGCTAGTACTCTCACCTGGATCCAGCGCTTGAAGATATGTGTTGGGGCTGCACGTGGGCTATGTTTCTTACATGATCCAAAGGAGACTCAACATAGAGTTCTTCATCGAGACGTCAAAAGTGCAAACATTCTTTTGGATCAGAATTGGACCGCTAAAGTTTCTGATTTTGGACTGTCAAAATCTGGTCCTGCCAACCAAGTGCACTCGTATCTCTTCTCCCATGCTGTGGGGACTCCCGGGTATTGTGATCCGTTGTATATGGAGTTGGGTTTTCTATCCAAAGAGTCTGATGTGTATTCTTTTGGAGTAGTTTTGTTTGAAGTTTTGTGTGGGAGACTATGCTATGAGTATCATAATTGTGAGTTGACTAAAATTTTAGTGCCTAAATGGAGAAAATGCTACGAGGATAAGAGGCTAGATAAAATTATTCTTTCCGGTCTAAGAGAACAAATGGATCCAGGTTCTTTGATAATGTTTTCAACCATTGCCTATCGATGTGTGAATAAAGCTCGTGAGGAGCGGCCGATGATGGCTGAGATTGTGGAAAAACTCGAGTTCTCACTTGAACAAGTAAATTCAATTTCCTTCTTGCTTTCTGAAAGCTTCTATCTTACAAAGTCCAAAACCAATTCTTGAATATTTAATGGAAACGAAAAAAATGTAACTAACACCAAACATTTTACAGGAGAATTTTGGAAGGAGAACGGTGTACTCTGAACCAGCACCCCTTAGTGATGGGAATGATTCTTATGACTCTCAACCAGCACCCATTAGTGATGGGAATGATCCTTATGATTCAGAACAATGTTTTAAAAACCGGTTCGTACCGGCCCGTTATGCCGGTAATACCGGATTCCGGATGCTTAGCCGGTACGAAACACCCCGGTAAAACTTGGAAATGGTATGTGATTCGTACCGCCGGTAAAATGTGAAATACCGGTTTGAACCGGTAAACCGGTACCGGCCCAAGGTAAATTTTGGGCTTTTTTTTTTTTTTTTTTACAATTTCATCAAGCCCATTAGTTTACTCCATAACCTAGCGCATATCAGTCTTCCTTGGTGGTATACGGTGCAATCGGTGCATCTTTCATCATTTCATCCCTTTGTCTTCAACTCTTCATCACTTCCATCCCTTCGTAGCTTCCAGTTTCATTCTATATTTCAAGTACGTCATTGTGCTGCTACTGGTTTCACTCTTTTGAACTAGTATATAATATTACTTGGTAGTTATTAGTAATCATGTATATATTATGATTGTTAGGAGGTCTTGACATGTGTGAAAACATGTGTTACTATTAAATTTTGATTATGCCATATTTTATGTGTAGGTTTTAATCTATTTTGGGGTATTTTTTTCGAATGTGATTTATAATGTGTAGATTTTATTATGTTTCTGACATTTATTCATTTCACCAACTTGTTGGTTGAGATTCATGTTGGTAATATAGAGTTAATTAGTTAACCCGGTTAAACCACTCGGTACAACCCGGTTCAACCGGTCGAACCATTTTTTAACCCAACCCGGTATGATTAAAAAACCGGTTTTTAAAACATTGATTCAGAAGGTAAGTGGCACATAATTGCTAGAAGTTTTTTTATCCCTCTCATAAAGTTTTGATGTAAAAGGGTAGAAGTTAATAGAGCACCTCTAGCAAGAGCTTTCGGATATGCGCAAATGCTTACGTGGTTGGACCGATTAATTTTGACGTGTTAACCAAAAATTGTCTTGTAATCTTGTTTAAACGGATTAAAACTAAAATAGACATTACAAAAAGAGTAAACTTCCATTTTGCTTCTTGTACTTTGGTCGATTTAACGGTTTTGCCACAATCCTTTAAAAATAGCCATTTTACTCCTCGATGTTTCGCTTTTGTCGCCAGTTTGCTCCACGACTCCAACTCAGTTAAAAGTTTTAGTTAAAAGTAAGGGTGTTTCGGTCATTTTATATATATGTATTCAAGCTTATTAATTCATTAAATTTGTTTTGTCTTTTATTGATATTAAAAATAAAAATATAAAATTTTAATTATAATCTATATTACTTTTATTAATATATACATATATGAGTACAAAAACCTACCATCACCATCCCTCACTTTCTCCCTCTTCTAAACGGCCACCACCACCATTCGGCCGCCGCCACCTGCCATCATCACCAGTCCACCACCACCATCCAGGGGCGGATTCACATTGATGTCAGGGGGTGCACGGGATACCCCTCAACTTTTTTGGCGAAGTGCAATTTTCTTTTTTATCTCCGTTTTATTTATCAGGGACACCCCTAAACAAATATTAGGATACCCCTGAGTTGAGTGTAGATAAAGATGAGATGAAATGAAAATATTCTAGTTGACGGACACAAAAAAATCTCGGTTGCCGGAAAGTTGCAGCAGTGATAAAAAAATTGGAGAAGATGAACTTAAATATTAATTAACATAAGCACATCGGAATCATAAATGAAAAAGTAAATACATGTCTGCAAAACTGCAATAGTAAAAGTAATATCTCAATAGTCAAACTTTATTTAATATTTAATTATTAATTTTATTTAATATATAATCACTGATTTTTTTTTAATCAATGATTTTATTTAATTTAATTTATTGTAAGGCTATGAGGTGTGGTTGGAGCCTCATGGGGCTTTATCAAGTCCACCTAGGATCCACCTCACCTATGGAGCCCCCCTTTAATTTACATGGTGTGGATGGAGCCCGTATTAAACAAAATTAAAAAAAAAAAAACATTTGATTGGTTTAAAACTAGTGGGCCCCACCTGAATATGTGCATATGGGAGCTACCGGGTGTTACCATGATGGAGCCCCATCAATTGCGCCCCCCCTCTTCACTTGGAGGGTGTGGTGAACTGGTGATGGAGCCCATATGGGCGCTATACATGGCGACATGGCGTGGATGGAGCCCCAACACCCTCCAGCCTAAGCATTTTTAGTTTGTTTTAATCTAATTTTACTTTATTTGTTTATCATTTTATTTAATATCAGACTTGGTTTATTAATAAGTTTTCAGTTCTTTTTATTTTGTTGAAGATTTTTCCATTATAAACTATATATTTTTATAATCTTCTAACTAACATTTAAAGTTTTACAGAAAACTATTTAATACGTTCCCATGTAATACACCCAATAATAAAAAAATATAAGTAACATGTACGTTAAAATGTAATAAATAAAATTATATTTGGATCCTATAGTTAAATTGTATTCATTCTCTCACTTAATTAGAGAGCGACCCTATTAAAAAGTATGGATCAAGAAATATTGATTAACAATCTTTCTTTCAAGTCCTTAAGAGATAGTCTCGTGGTAAAGCGGTGTATTCCCAACCAAGTGGTAAATGGCAGGTGTGATGATTCTAGCCATTCAAAAAACAAAATGGTTTAACAACACACGTATCTATACAATTGATACGTAATTTCAATTACATCTTATCTCAAAAATATTATATTAGAATTTCTAAATCTTATTACTAAATGTTTAACTATTTCTACCAAGGGCCTTTGGCATAGTGATAGTGGTATCAAGGTATTGGATAAAGCTTCGCTTTCCCGTGTGGTGAGGGTTCAAATTCCATTGGTTACAAAATTAAGTCGTTCGAAGAAAAAATTGTCTAATTGTTTAAAAAGATTATTTAACTCGTGTAACACTTGTCTGCAACCTAGTAATTATATATATACTAGGTGTACAGGGCCTCTAATGGTTCTCGAATTCTCAGGGATGACCTTAGGTAAAATAAAAAAAATTAGGCCCCATTTTTACTAGCCGCACATGGCCCCTAAGAGCCCTCGAATTCTTAGTGACGACCGTAGCTAAAAAAATTTGGGATACCCCTGAAGTTTTCTTCTAGGTCCGCCACTGACCATCCTCCACCATTAAACTTCCCAACCCATCTCTCTCTCTCTCTCCCTTCTCCACCACCCATCAACCTCCTTTGTCACCATCACCACCCATCAACCACCTCCGTCGCCATCACCACCCTACTATTAAACTTAATGTTAAACCCTTTTCATCTATCTAAACTAACCCAGAATCAAACCCCAACTTTTATCATCAAAATCCCAAATTTAAAATAAGAAAACACAAGAACAGGCAGAGAGAGACGAATTAGATGACGTTAGGTTTCTGGCGGTCGACCTCCATCCATGGCAGAGCCTCCGTGGTCTGTGGCGGTGGTCTTGGCTGGTGTTGGATGATGGCAAAGGTTTCATTCCTCGATTAGATGATGTTAGCGTTCTGGCTAAGGCTTCAGGCCTCGATTAAATGACGGCGGCGTTAGGGTTCCACCGTGACGATTCGGATCAATGTTGTAGTGGTGGGGGTTGGGTGGTTTCGGTGGTCGTAGGAGGTGGTTGTGGTTGTAGCAGGTGGCTGTGGTGGCAAGGGAAATGGGAGGGGTGGTAGTTGTAGGATGTGGGTTCCGGTGCGGTGGTGCCGGAAGTGATGGTTATAGTGGTGGTAGTGGTTGGGTTCTAGTGATGTGGGTTCCGGTGGGGTGGTGACCGGTGGTGGGTGGTGATGGAGAAGAGAGAGATTGATGCAGGAGATGTAATACCTGTGTCATTTCAACCATCAAACAAATTCCAAACCAATGAAATATTATATTTCATACTTGGGATTTGTAAAAATATGTGTATCATTTGCACATATCAATTCTCGTTCAATTTCAAGCTTTAAATCGCTTTCTAGAGGGTTATACGCGCTCTGATGAGTAAATATAACCAGTTTAATCCAACGAACACTCCGGAATAGTGAAATAGGCTTAACATACCTTAAATAACCTTTACATAACTTAGAAATAAGTTTTAAAGGCTTTGGTATGGCAAAAACAAGTTAATTCGCTTACAGGGACTAAACTTGACAAACTGCGAAAGTATGCCAATTTGAACTGTAACAGACATTCCGGAACATGACCATAAGTTAAACATACCATAAATATCCTTTACCTAGCTTAGAAATAGGCTTTAATGGGTTCGGTGTGCTAAAATAAACTTTTGGGTCATTCAGGGACTAAAAGTGTCAAAAAGTGCACAAGTTTGCATTTTCGCGCATAACTTACGTTCTGAATACATCCGGACATCCAAAAATTTATGTAAGCACTAAAATATTTTATTTTAGTGTTCGCCATAAGAAAAATCCATTCGTCGTGTCATTTGGTTCGTTTTTCGCGCTTATGCGCATTCCGTCGTAATTAAGCGAACATCGCGTTCGTACGGCCAAACGAACCGACATCCGAGATATTTTTGGAGCACATTTTAAGTTCCCTATACTTTAACTTCATTTTAGAGCTTTGAAATGAGGTTAACGGGCCTTAAACGTGTCAAAAATGGGCTGAATGCATGACAGGGACCAAAACTGTAATTCTGCCAAACTTAGGCCTAGCGGTGCGCTACACTTTTAGTGTAGCGGTGCGCTAGGGGTCTGCAGAACAAGATCAGACTTAACAGTCAGCAGTTTCCAGCTGTTGCAACTTCACCCACACATTTGCACATGCATATTCAGCTGATAAGGATCAATTGTAGGCTACCATAAGCTTCCAACACATGTACGGCTTGGATCATGGCACGTTTTCCATGGAACGATCCTAACGGTTCGGGTATTCCTATAAATACCCAACCCACACAACCTCATTTTGCACTAGAATTCTGAATTGAGAACCTCTAAGTTGAAACCATTGTTTCATACCTGAGATTCTTGAATCGGGATTAGCATTCGGGGACCCTTCGTAAGTATTCTTTCGTTCTTTTCCTTATTTTACTGCTTTTCGAGTCAGAAAGTCAAACTTTGTTTGACTTTCAGCGTTGACTAGTAATGGTCAATGCGAAGTTCGTTTGAACTTCGCAACGTGAGT
This sequence comes from Helianthus tuberosus, assembly GCA_030545235.1. Taxonomy (NCBI): domain Eukaryota; kingdom Viridiplantae; phylum Streptophyta; class Magnoliopsida; order Asterales; family Asteraceae; genus Helianthus; species Helianthus tuberosus. The sequence continues at coordinate 38,313 of JARYGA010004816.1, read as the reverse complement.
GTAATCACGTTGGTCATAGTCCCTTGGGACTATGCCCACTGATTACCACGTTGTCTAGGGCCGTAGGGTAAGCGATCTGATAAATCGCTTATACCTCGAACCCGACCCATTTGGTCGATCATTAGGATCCGACCAAACACATTAGGTGACCTTAGTGTAGGGAATAACCTTCCGAGGTTATACCCTATGGTCACATCGTTTAAGTAGTTGTATGATAGGTAGTTTATATGCCTTATGTAAATTACCAGAATACCCTTTTCATGTATAATTGGTAATTAAGCATATGTAACCTAAACTTTTGTCACATAACTGATTATGTAACATGTTTAGGCATATAACACTTGTCATAGGGCTAGTTAGGCGGTTCGAACGCGTTTTACGCGAACGACGCGTTAAAGTAGCATAAGCTACCTTAATGGGTCGCGATGGGTCGTAGACACTAAGGTTAAGTTTCATTTAGTATGTAGGCTTTGTTAAACCATATCACATGAGTTTCTACACTCATTTGGTTTACAACCCTAATGCTACCCAGTCTTCCGATTTAGGTCCGGTTTATTAACATAGTTACCTATATTAGGTGCCGTTTGATATCCGCGATCTCTAGCGTTGTTTGGTTGTTACTCAAGGACTACTAAGCAATCTCAAGTGAGTACATAGAACCCCCTCTTTTAAATGTTTTCAAGGTGTTTATGTGAGTACATAGAACCCCCTCTTTTAAATGTTTTCAAGGTGTTTATGTGAGTACATAGACCCCTCTTTTACTGTTTTCCAAACATTTTGGGGGTGGAACACATGTGCCCACTTGTTACTTTCATGCTTTCCTGTTTTCACATCATATACTTGCTATGTTCATTAGTACATAATAGTACATGATTTCATTGTGTTCATGCTAGGTGTGCCCATTGTGTGCATTACTTAGTACATCGTTTTACATTACATTTCATGCTAGGTGTGCCCATTGTGTGCATTACTTAGTACATTGTTTTACATTGCCTTTCTGTTGCATATGCTTATCCAGCGTATGAACACATTATATTACATTTTGAACCGTTGTAATCATTTGACTATGTGATCCGTTGATATCTGTGAACCGTTTGTATTTATAACCGTTGAACCATGTGAACCGTTTGTAGCCGTTGAACCATGTGAACCGTTTGTAACTGTTGAACCGTTTGTATCCATTACATGATTTACATTAGACATGAGCATTATTTTGGTGGTTTGGTTTGATTAAGTGATTAAGTAACGATGCGTGTGTAATATGATACAAACATGGTGGATACGCCGCTGGTACTTCCTATATATAAGTGTTTGTATGGTATTACATATCGTAGCGTTATTTGAATCATTTCAGTTTGAGACATAGAACATTTTATACAAATAACATACTTTTCACAAGACATTGATTTATAAACGACTTATCTTATACAAACACATTTTACATGGTTATTCATTTAACCTTACAATTACTTATACATATCATCTGAATCTTATCGTTTTCAAATGATTTACAAAACAAAGCAAATTACAAGGTTCATGACTAAACATTTTCTCAAACATAAGTCATGAAACCTATTTTCACAAAACCTATGTATCTCACTGGCATTTTTATGCTGACGTACCTATTTTCACATGTGTTTTTCAGGAACTGTTGCATAAGATGATCAAGATACATATAGGCAGACTTGGGCTTTAGTGACAATAAAAGATGCAGACTAGTTAATTATGTTGTATTTCCATGTTTGTTTAGACATTGTAACACTTTTAATCAATAAAACGAAACTTCAATTGCCATGGATTTGAAACAATTAATTCTGTTACAACACTCCCCGACGTTTCCGCCACGTTTGGTATGTTCTACGTGGTCGGGGTGTGACAGGAGACCCGAACCTACCCATGACCCGACCCAACCCGCGAGAAGACCCGCATGGAAAACAATTACCGGGATTATTATCTATGATTTTATATTAGTTTATCTTTATTTTATTGGTATCTTATTTGGTTTCCTTTTTATCCGTTTATTTTGTTATCTATTTTAGTGTTTTTAGGATCTATTTATAGGGGTTTTGGTTATTATAAACGTTGGTTGATTATTATTCAGTTTATGAAATTTGACGTTTGTCAAGAAAACCTTTATGGTTTCGGTCTTTGATTAATCGATTGTTCTTGAGCCATTTGAGTACGCTTCCGATCCGTATCAGAGATAAATATGTAGAGAGAGAAAAGAGAGGAGAAAGTGTGTGTATATAATAGTAATGTATGTATATATTATAGAAATATCTTTACAAGTAAATTACCAAAATGCCCTTACTTTTATCTTAAAATTACCAAAATGTCATTTAAGTTAACAGACATTATGGATGGTCTTAAGGCCATGGAGCAAATTGGAAAAAACATAGTAAACGATTGGAGGAAAATGACTATTTTTAAAGGATTTTGGTTTTGTTAAAACGATCAAACCATAAGGAGCAAAACGAAAGTTTACTCTTACAAAAATTTTCTTATTCTTTTTATTTCTAGTGGTTCCGCCTTACATAGCTCAATGGGTGGTGGTATGGGTCCGCACAACTTTGAGAATGAAGCGGTTCTATCCTATGTTGTCAAAAGCGCACTAGCCGCGCGCCTAGGCGCAGAGGCGCGGCGCAGCGAGGCTGAAGCGCCTGGTGGTGACCTAGGCGCAAAACTGCGTCTTTTTTTGTAAAAGCCCTGGTAAGGCGCGCTCGCCTAGAGCTAGGCGCAAGCGAGGTAGAGGCGAGGTTTTATGGATGTCAGGCGATAAACAAGAAGAAGACAAACCTGAACGATGCTAGAATCACCATCTAATAGTTTTTTCTTCACGTTTTACTCTGCATCTTTCCTTTGCGGCCAGTGGCGAAGCTGGAGATTTCCGACCGGGGGGTCGGAAGTCACCGGACCTAAAATTATACCTAAAAAACCATAAATCGGGGGGTCGAAAACGTATATACCTAAAAAAAATTATACGAAAACTACATACCTGAGACTACTGAGCGAAAAGTTCGGGGGGGTCGGGCGCCCCTCCCGGCCCCCACTATGCTACGCCCATGCTTGCGGCGCTATCTTTTCTTTTTTACCGATAACCTAAGGGTTTTATTGTTGGGTTTTATTATTTATGGGCTTTCTTTTGACTTCTGATTATATTTTTGGGCCTTTTCTTTGCTACTGCGATTTTTGCGACCAATTGGGCTTTAAATATATCAAAATAAGCTGTATTTATATAAACTATTATTAATAATTTTAATTTTCAAAGCATAATATATTTTAATTTTTTCCTTTATATGCGTTTTTCTTAAAAAAAAACCCTCGCTTTTTTTGCGCCTAAGCTCCAGACGAGGCCTATGCGCCTTGAGTGTGCCTTGCGTCTTTGACAATATAGGTTCTATCTTCATTTTCTTCCGTTTCAGCAGTTCCTGAACTGCACATTCCAGAAGCTTTTGTTGTCTCCAAAGTCAGTAAATCTAATTAGCATGAGTTTAAGATTATGAGTTTGCTGTTTGCACTGGTTAACGTGGTTTCTAATAATTGGTAGGACCCGGGAGCATTTGCACAGCCTTTGCCTTCACCCTTAGCTTCAGATCGCATTACAAGTGCTACCACAGAACCTTCATTGACCACCAAAGACGCAGTTGATAAATACCAGTTTATCTCAGAGGAGGTTCATTTCTTATTCCTTTTGTTCTTACGTAATTAAAAATTGTAGGAACCGTTCGCGTAATTAAATAAAATAAAACAAATTTTATTACTAATTACAATACAACGAAATAAAGAAAGCAAAATTACAGTACAAATTACAACTGAAATAACCAAAATACAAGAAGGAGTAGAAAACAGAATTGACTGAGGCACGTGTTCAACACGCTTCCCTTAAAACAAATTCCGAGTCTCCCAGAAGTACTCGTTTTGTTTCCCAGGGTACAACAGCCGGAGCAGTAGTACTGCCGGAGTTCGCCTACAACCCGAAGGTTACCTTGAAAACTTGCTGGAAGAAGATCTGAACAGTAGAGAGAAAGTGTTTAGTTGCTGTTGTGTAGCTGGTGTCTTCTGCTGTGGGTATGGGGCTGTATTTATACAGCTCCTAGGTTGAAACAGTAAAAACGAATTAAAGAGAGGTTTAAATTGCATTAAACGTCTTCAATGCAATTTAATACGTCATTTAATTCTCAGTCAAAGCTTATTAACTCGTCAGTTACGGAAGCTGGACTGAAACTGCACTGTCATTCAATGCTGGAAGCTTCTGCGCGCGCAAGTCACCCTGGTGCGCGCGCGCCCAGGTCTGCATGCCCATTCGCGGTGCGTCCTCTTGGATCAAGTCCATGCGCGCGTGCGCCACGTCACCTGTCAAAAATACAAAGGCGGCTCTCAAGCGGCTCGCGGCGATGCGAGCGTGCGAAGTGCAAAGTGCGCCATCAAAGCTCCTCATCGCCCACGCCACGCGCGCGTGCACGTGCGCGTGCGCGTGCGCGTGCGAGTGCGAGTTAGGGTGCTCCGCACCCTTCGCGAGGACACTAGTGTGTGCTTCCATGAAACAATAAGGATGGAGAGTTCCACCTTAAATATCCATTTAAGTTCCATCTCTCCTCCTATGTGGGACAAGGTGCTACTTTCCCTTTTGTTTCAGCATTCAATGTTTCAAACACCCAACTTTGAGCATCGATATCTCATTCATCTTAGCTCGGTTTTGGACGTGGTTTAGTTCGTTGCGAAGCTCTTCCAACATAGAACACAAACCCACAAATAAATATATAAAACCCGCTCATTTTATTATATTTATTTCTAGTCCAAAATAGGAAAAAATCATTTTCCTATATTTGTGAAAAATGCTATTTTCACCTATTTTTCCAACAATCCCCCACATGAAAAATGCTATTTTCATCAAATTTCCAACAATCCCCCACATGTATGGAAATGGATCTTTTCCTTACACTTTTCAACGATAAACTTTGACAGTTGAGTATTGCAAGATAGGTAGGTTTTAACCTTTGAACCTTCTTTTGTGAAGCGCACTTAGCTTACTAGCGGTGTGTAGACGCGATGTCCTTGAACATACCCCCATTTGTGTAAACGACAATACACTTCACACAATACTCTCCCTGGTTTGGCCAACTCCTCATTGTCGTGTCCTATTATGGTCCTGGAACACTAGCCTGGTTCTGCGAGAGCTCTAGGATTTGTGCACCCCACAAATCCATTTGAAGCGACCCTACTTCTCTCTAACATAGGTGATTCCTCCGAATCATTAAAAGCATCATGGTTATTTGATTTCCCGAAATCGTTAACCTTAATATGCTTAGCCTCACTTCAATGTCACTTATTGGAATGGACTAGGAAGTATATATAACTCCCTTTTATTTAGTTTGAGGTACTCCCCCACAGTGACTCCGTTTTGGTAATATGATTAAGTTGTCCTATTGAACTTAGATCTTGGGATCTCCAGTCAGCTAAGTTAGGTTTCCCTCATATTCCCATTTACCACGGGCTTTAGTCCCATTCCTTGATCTGCCATTGTACATCAAGCTTTGAGCTCTACCAATCGCTGATTGGCTATCACAATGTACACATATGGCTGGCAAAGGCTTTGGCCGTCTTGGAATATCTTCCACGAATTGACGTAGCCATTCCGCCTCCTCGCCTGACTTGTCCAAGGCGATAAATTCAGATTCCATTGTGGATCTCGCTATGACCGTTTGCTTAGAAGACTTCCAAGCAATAGCAGCTCCTCCAAGTGTAAACACGTAACCACTAGTTGATTTGGAATCTTTATTATCCGATATCCAGTTTGCATCAGTGTATCCTTCGATCACTGCTGGTTGTCGGGTATAATGCAGTCCATAATCTCTTGTGTATCTTATGTATCTAAGCACCCTCGTGATAGCTTTCCAATGATCCGCGCACGGATTACTGGTGTATCTACTTAGCCTACTCACTGCGTAAGCCAAGTCGGGTCTAGTACATGTCATTAGATACATGAGACTGCCAATAATTCTTGAATACTCTAACTGAGCAACTCCATCTCCTTTATTTTTCTTGAGATGTTGAGAGGTATCAACTGGAGTTCGAGCTACACTCTTATCTTCCGAGTTGAATTTTTCAAGAATTTTATCCACATAGTGAGATTGACTTAACACAAGACCATCTTGGGTTCTTATGATCTTTACCCCAAGAATCACATCTGCTAAACCCATGTCTTTCATGTCGAATCTCGCTTTCAACATGCTTTTAGTAGCTTTGATAATTTTATCATTACTCCCAATGATAAGCATATCGTCTACATAAAGGCATAAAATCACATAACCTTCATTTGTGTCTTTGAAATAAACACATTTGTCGCACTCATTTATTTTGAATCCATTGTCAATCATGACATGATCAAAGTTTTGGTGCCATTGTTTTGGTGCTTGCTTCAAGCCATACAAAGACTTGACGAGTTTACATACTTTACCATCTTGACCTGGGGCGGAAAAACCTTCAGGTTGCTCCATGTAAATCTCTTCTTCTAAATCGCCATTTAGAATGCGGTTTTAACGTCCATTTGGTGAACTTCCAAATTTCTTAAAGCCGCTATAGCAAGAACCAATCTAATCGAGGTTATGCGCGTCACAGGCGAGTAGGTATCAAAGTAATCTAGACCTTCCTTTTGTCTAAATCCTTTAATCACCAACCTAGCCTTGTACTTATCAATACTTCCATCAGTTTTCATCTTCCTCTTGAATATCCAACGATATCCAAGTGGTTTGCAACCAGGTGGAAGATCTACTAACTCCCAAGTATGATTTTGCAATATAGAATCTATTTCATTTCTTATTGCTTCTTTCCATTGAGGTCCTTCTGAAGAGGAAACCGCTTCGCGATATGTATTGGGCTCGCCCTCAACCATATAGCTAACGAAGTCTGGACCGAAGGATTTTTCAACCCTTGGCCGTTTGCTTCGCCTACGGTCACTTTCTTCAACCTCAGGTTGTTCATGTGTCTTATCATGAACTACCTCATCAACTCGTCTAGATGAGCTTTCACCTACTTCAAAATTAGGTGTTGATGACGTTGCATGTGTTTGTCTTCTCAAAGGAAACACATTTTCAAAGTAAGACACAACGTTAGGATTCACCTCCATGATAGTGTTTACGTGTACATCAGGATTCTTGGACTCATGTACAAGAAAGCGATGTGCACTACTTTGATGCGCATACCCAATAAATATGCAATCAACAGTTTTGGGTCCTATCCTAAGAGCCTTAGGAGGTGGCACAATCACCTTTGCTAGGCACCCCCACACTTTCAAGTATTTGTATGAAGGCTTCTTCCTTTTCCATAACTCATATGGAGTTTCGTCTCTCTTTTTAAGTGGTATCCTGTTCAAAAGATAATTAGCCGAGAGAATGGCTTCCCCCCACATTTCCTGGCTCACCCCAGAACTTATCAACATGGCGTTCATCATTTCTTTCAAAGTGCGGTTCTTTCGTTCCGCCACGCCATTTGATTGTGGAGAATAAGGAGGTGTACACTCATGTACAATGCCACTTTTTGCGCATAAATCGGAAAAAGGTGCAACATATTCTCCTCCTCGGTCGCTTCGCAAAGCTTTTATCTTCTTTTGAAGTTGATTCTCAACTTCATTTTTATACAAGATAAATTTACTTATTGCTTCATCTTTACTTTTTAGTAAATATACATAGCAATATTTAGTACTATCGTCAATAAACGTGATGAAGTACTTATTTCCACCTCTTGTGGGTACCGCTTTTAAATCACAAATATCAGTGTGAATTAAATCAAGGGGTTCGGTTATTCGTTCAACCGATTTTGATGATGTTCTTGTAAGTTTGGATTCAACGCAAGTTTCACATTTATAGTGTGAATCAATATGGAATGTTGGTATACAATTTAAATTGATTAAACGGCGTATTGAATTAAAATTTACGTGACCTAATCTACCATGCCATTTATTCGAATCAGAAAACTCAAGCATATAAGTAGAAGTAGTAGCAATTTTATTCATATTCTTTTTCACAGCCATTACATTCAATTTGAACATACCATTTTGGGCGTAGCCCTTGCCTACATACATTCCTCGTTTAGTTAGTACAAATTGATCGCTCTCAAAAACTAAACGAAATCCAAACTTATTAAGCAACCAACCCGAGACTAGGCTCTTGCGCAAGTCTGGGACATATAACACGTTGCTTAAAGTGAGCTCCTTCCCTGAAGTCCACTTCAAAATCACCGTTCCTTCACCCTTGATGTCCGCGGTGGCTGCATTTCCCATGTACAACTTCTCATCTCCCGCAAGCTCCTTGAAGGTGGTAAAGAGGCTCTTGTTTGGGCACACATGACGGGTCGCTCCCGTATCAATCCACCACCCTTTTGGAGTGTTGGTCACAGCATTGACCTCATCCAACATTGCGGTTTTGTAGGAAATCATTGCCACCAAAGGCATTCCGTCTTCATCCACCATGTGCGCACGCTCACGCTTTGGTTTCTTGCATTGGTTAGCCCGATGCCCCGGCTCGTCACAGTTGTAACAAGTCCCTTGGAACGTTGGAGGTTTCTTTTTCACAACCCCTTTCTTCGGTCCAAGTTTGCTAGCCTTTGCTTTCTCTTTGTCCTTTTTCCCCTTACCCTTCGCGGCCTTAGAGGATTGCCCATGCTCAACCACGTTTGCGCTAGCAGAAGTTTGCGCCTGGCTGCCTTTTAGGGCAATTCTATTGCCCTCTTCAATCCGAAGACGAACAATAAGGTCCTCTAAAGTCATCTCCTTTCGTTTGTGTTTAAGATAATTCTTAAAATCCACCCAAACAGGAGGTAACTTTTCAATCATCGCTGCCACTTGGAATGTCTCGCTAAGCACCATTCCCTCCGCATGGATGTCATGTAGTATAATTTGCAACTCTTGGACTTGGTTCATAACAGTCTTGTTATCAACCATTTTGAAGTCCAAGAAACGGGCGACAACAAATTTCTTTGTTCCCGCATCCTCCGTTTTGTACTTTTTCTCCAAAGACTCCCATAATTCTTTGGAAGTCTTGATATTATAGTACACATTATACAGTGCATCCGAGAGACCGTTGAGTACATAGCCTCGACAAATGAAATCCGAGTGCTTCCAATCCTCGACCGCGCTCAGAGCCTGAGCGCTGGTATCCCCTTCCGCAGGTTGGGGAGCGGTTTCAGTTAAGAACCTCGCAAGGTTCATGGTGGTCAGGTAGAAGAACATCTTCTGCTGCCACCTCTTAAAGTGTAGACCCGAGAACTTCTCGGGTCGTTCAGCGTGATTGGCCACTGTGGTCGCTCCCACAGTGGTGGCGTTAAAGGGGGTTCCCGTCACAACATTTGTGGTGTTGTTAATGTTGACATTTTCGTTCGACATGCTGAAAAAATTAAAATTAAAATTTTTAGTCAAAAAATTCTGATTTACGCACAAACCAGAAGGAAACTACTAAATTTTAATTTTACCACAATTTACTGTTTCGGCTTCTAAGTCCAACTTTGAAGACCAAAAACAGAAAATTTATAATTTTTAGAACTTACTAATTGGCTTCTAAGTCCAACTTTGAAGACCAAATCAGAAAGTTTTAGCACTTTTTAGGACAATCTGAAGTAACCACAAAAGTTTTCAACCAAAGTCGCTCCTTTGAAGATGAAAACTAAAAATCTGTTTTTAAAACACAAACTGAGTGAATCAAAACTGGTTTTAATCACAAACAGGATGGTTTTGACTACACGAACGGTTTTAAAAATTTGTTTTAAGATTGTAGGAACCGTTCGCGTAATTAAATAAAATAAAACAAATTTTATTACTGATTACAATACAACGAAATAAAGAAAGCAAAATTACAGTACAAATTACAACTGAAATAACCAAAATACAAGAAGGAGTAGAAAACAGAATTGACTGAGGCACGTGTTCAACACGCTTCCCTTAAAACAAATTCCGAGTCTCCCAGAAGTACTCGTTTTGTTTCCCAGGGTACAACAGCCGGAGCAGTAGTACTGCCGGAGTTCGCCTACAACCCGAAGGTTACCTTGAAAACTTGCTGGAAGAAGATCTGAACAGTAGAGAGAAAGTGTTTAGTTGCTGTTGTGTAGCTGGTGTCTTCTGCTGTGGGTATGGGGCTGTATTTATACAGCTCCTAGGTTGAAACAGTAAAAACGAATTAAAGAGAGGTTTAAATTCCATTAAACGTCTTCAATGCAATTTAATACGTCATTTAATTCTCAGTCAAAGCTTATTAACTCGTCAGTTACGAAGCTGGACTGAAACTACACTGTCATTCAATGCTGGAAGCTTCTGCGCGCGCGTGCGCGCGCAAGTCACCCTGGTGCGCGCGCGCCCAGGTCTGCATGCCCATGCGCGGTGCGTCCTCTTGGCTCACTGCCATGCGCGCATGCGCCACGTCACCATGCGCTGTGCGTCCTCTTGCCTCAAGTCCATGCGCGTGTGCGCCACGTCACAGTCGCGCCGTATTGGCTCACTCTGGTGCGCCGCGCACGACACAGCAGGACCCATGCATCATGCGCGCAACCGCGCGCCTCCGTGCCATGTGTACTCGCGCGCGCATGCGCATGACTGCCACGTCATGCGCCGCATCACCTACCACTTGGTCCTTGCAACCCTTGTGCTCCACCACGCGCACGCGGTCAAAAATACAAAGGCGGCTCTCGGCGATGCGAGCGTGCGAAGTGCGTCATCAAAGCGCCACATTGCTCCTCATCGCCCACGCCACGCGCGCGCGCATGTACGAGTGCGAGTTAGGGTGCTCCGCACCCTTCGCAAGGACACTGGTGTGTGCTTCCATGAAACAATAAGGATTGAGAGTTCCACCTTAAATATCCGTTTAAGTTACATCTCTCCTCCTATGTGGGACAAGGTGCTACTTTCCCTTTTGTTGAGCATCGATATCTCATTCATCTTAGCTCGGTTTTGGACGTGGTTTAGTTCGTTGCGAAGCTCTTCCAACATAGAACACAAACCCACAAATAAATATATAAAACCCGCTCATTTTATTATATTTATTTTTAGTCCAAAATAGGAAAAAATCATTTTCCTATATTTGTGAAAAATGCTATTTTCATCTATTTTTCTAACAAAAATTTCATTGCTAGAGGATGTTTTCGGATCTAAATTTTTTTGCTTGATGGAACAGGTGGCTAGTCATACTGTAGCAAGCAGGGATGACACCGGTGTTCTGGAATTTTCTGAACCATATCCTGCTGCTTTCCAAGAGCAGGTATATAAACCAACTTCCGAACATTAATCAATTTGAATTGAAACGGGTAACTAAGTACTTCTCTTTGTCTCACAGGTGTCACTGCTATTTGCCGAATGGTACAAGATATATGAACTCCCTGGTGTGAATGATCAATTGACTGCTCGTTTTGTTCTACAACTTCAACAAAATGGCCTTTTGAAAGCCGATGATACGTCAGATCGCTTTTTTTTCCATCTTTTGGTATATTGCGTATAATTTCTAATTATTACTTAAAGAAAACTTTGTGTTTATCTTGTCTAATTTTATCAGGATATTGCTGTATCACACTGTATATCTTCTGAGGCGCTGTCCAATCTCATCAGCAAACACAGGCATTATCTTTTCTTGCCATTGATTTGTATGCATCACTTGTCTTTTCAATACTGAAGGTCGGGCCTATTGATTGACTTTTTGCACTTTTAGTTTGTGTTTTTTTTATTAGACTAATGGGTATGGGGGCCGGCTAGGCCCGGCTAGGACCGGCGCCGGTCCCCCACACCACCCCTCTCCGGCCAAATCGTCTCCCCACAGCCGGCGGCGCCGGGCTCCTTTCTTCTCTCTCTCTCATCTTGGTCTCTCCTCTCTCTCTATCTCTCTCTAAAGTTTTATATTTTTTTATTGTTGTGGGGCCTCATCCTCCACCCTCTTAGGTTCATCCCCTCCAAACCATTCCTACGTGACGCCTCATCCCCTCCAAACCTATCCTCTCCGTACCCTTTAGTCTTATTCATCAGCAAACACAGGCATTATCTTTTCTTGCCATTGATATGTATGCATCACTTGTCTTTTCAATACTGAAGGTAGGGCCCATTGATTGACTTTTTGCACTTTTAGTTTGTGTTTTTTTATTATTCTTTTATAAACACACCTCTGTATTTTGTATGTTTATAGTTCTCTGCTGCTGACCATGGATTAAGCAAGATGCCGCTTCTGTCAAAGGTTTGAAAAATTTAACTTTAACCTGATTCTCTTCTTCTTGTGATATTCAGATAGTGGCATATGGTTATTGTATAATAATCCACATTATCTGATGCAGGTGTTAGCAGTGACAATTAGATTCATTCAAAAGGATGCAGAAGAGAAGAAAACGTCATTCAACCCTAGGCCTTACTTCAGGTTATTCATTGATTGGCTGCTTGACCTTAGTACCCTTGATCCTGTCTTTGAAGGTGCAAGCTTTCAGGTAATTGCATTTTTGCATGCAACTTATCAACACTTTAAAGTTTAATCTTAGTTATCTTCTGTGTCATGTTATTTTTTTGTGCTCTTACAGGTTTTGACAGCTCTAGCAACTTCCTTCCATGCTCTACAGCCATTGAAAGTTCCTGCATTCAGGTTGGTGACCGTACATGTTTTTTATCTTATTTCAAGTGACTTTCTTTGTGTGTTGAGCTAGTAAGCCATAGAAGTTTCATGCCAAAACTATTGAGCGGAAATGGTCAGAAAGGGTGGCCGTATTTCCAACGTTTACTGGTAGACTTGTTCCAGTTTATGGAGCCTTTCTTGAGGAATGTTGAACTTGGCGAGCCGGTTTGCATCCGATCTTACTTTATTATCTTATTTTATGTTGTAATTTTTTAACCTTTTGTATTATTTCCAGGTTCGTTTTCTGTACAAAGGCACACTGAGAGTGCTTTTAGTGTTGCTTCACGATTTCCCAGAGTTCCTTTGTGATTATCATTTTAGTTTCTGCGATATCATTCCTCCAAGCTGCATTCAGATGCGAAATATAGTACTTAGTGCATTTCCGCGCAACATGAGGCTACCTGACCCTTCTACCCCCAACTTGGAGGTCTGTCATTTCTTACTTATATATGATTAGAATTAATGTCTACATCTTTTGATATAATCTTGTTTTTTTTTTTCAGATTGATCAGCTAGCGGGGATTAGCCAATCACCCCGCATTCTGTCGGAGGTTGATGCCGCCTTAAAAGCCAAGCAAATGAAAAGTGACGTGGATGAGTATCTCAAGGTACAAAATAAGTAGAGCATTGTATGAAATATGAATACATGTAAGTGTGTTTGTTTGTTTTTCCAATAATAATACCGAATCATCTGTACAGACAAGGCCACAAGGGACTTCATTTCTTTCGGAATTAAAGCAGAAACTTCTTCTTTCACCAAGTGAGGCTGCAAGGGCGGGAACACGATACAATGTGCCGTTGATGAACTCTCTCGTTCTTTATGTTGGAATGCAGGTGTGTTTAACTAAGGGGCAATTTCATATATACCCTACAAACATGCAAAATATCATATATACCCTTACAAAGTTGCTGAAATATCATATATATATATACCCAATTCATTAAAAACAGACAATTTTACTTCTATTTTTCCTAAAACTTCCAAATCTCACATATGATCTTTTACTTCAAATATTATATTTACTCATTTCTAGCATAATTTATCTAGCTTAAATATTATATATGGAGTATCCTATTGTTTATGGGTATAAATAAAAATGGGTAAAAATAAATTTAAGCTAAACATGCGTTATATAAAAATATGAAGTTAAAAGATGAGCATGTATGAAAACATGAAGTTAAAAAAATAAGGGTAAAATGATCATTTATTAGATTTTTTTAACAAATTGGTTATATTTGAGATTTTAACTAGTTTGTAAGGGCATGTATGATATTTTTAGTTTTGGTTGGGTATATATGAAAATATCAAAGTTTGTAAGGATGTATATGAAATTTCTAAAGTTTGTAAGGGTATATATGAAATTAATCCTCTAACCTAATGGACCTTGGAATAATTTTTTTTCCATGGTTTGACAAAAAATATTGTAAATAATGGATGCAGGCGATCCTGCAGTTGCGGGAAAGAATTCCTCATGGACAATCGATGGCAAGTAACGCATCACTTGACATCTTCTTGGTGGGTGCTGCTTTGGACATTTTCCAAACACTAATATTGGAGCTGGAAACCGAAGGACGCTACCTCTTTTTGAACGCGGTTGCTAACCAATTGCGTTATCCCAACAACCACACACATTACTTTTCCTTCATTCTTCTTTACTTGTTTTCTGAGTCAAACCAGGAGGCCATTCAAGAACAGATCACAAGAGTTTTATTGGAGCGGTCGCTTGTTAACCGACCACACCCGTGGGGCCTTCTAATCACTTTCATTGAGCTTATCAAGGTAATCATTCAACCTAAATGGTAGCTTTAACTTGTAATATAACATGTATATTGAGATTGATTGTTGTATGTATGAATGATTGAGCAGAATCCGAGGTACAACTTCTGGAGCAGATTGTTCACAAGGTGTGCTCCTGAGATTGAGAAACTGTTAGAAGTGTTGTTTGGTATAGAGAATAATCTCTGAATCGAGTTTGAATTGTATTAATAATACTGTGTTGTACTCACAATTAGGGTTACAAAGAATGATGTTAATATAGAACACCAAGTTACATATAGCCCCCTATACTATCTATTTTCTTCTTTCCGACACTCCCCCTCAAGTTGAGTAGTGGGGTTACCAATACTCAACTTGCTCAAACAACTATTAAACGCATTTCCATTGACTGCCTTTGTGAGGATATCCGCGAGTTGATCTTTTGACAAAACATGAGGGAGTTCTATGATTCTTGCTTCCAACTTTTCTTTGATGAAATGTCGATCTACCTCCACGTGTTTTGTTCGATCATGTTGAACTGAGTTTTCTGAGATTTGTATTGCAGCTGTATTGTCACACATAACTTTACTAGGAGCCTTTTGGAAAAAAAAACCAATGTCTTCTAGCAGCTTCCTGATCCACAGAACTTCGCTTAACCCTCGAGCTATACCTCTAAATTCCGCTTCTGCGCTCGACAGAGCAACTACTTTCTGTTTCTTACTCCTCCAGGTAACGAGGTTTCCACCAACCAAGGAAAAATATCCTGATGTTGACCTTCGGTTTCCCTTATCCCCTGCCCAGTCTGCGTCAGTGTAGAGCTCAACATTTAAATGTCCATTTGTTTTGAACAACACTCCATGTCCTGCCGTTCCCTTGAGATATCTCAAAATTCTCTTAGCAGCTTCCATGTGGGCAACTTGAGGTTGATGCATGAACTGACTCACCACTCCAACAGCATAAGCTATATCAGGGCGAGTGTGAGAGAGATAAATTAACTTGCCCACAAGCCGTTGATACCTTTCTTTGTCTGCAAGTTCTCCATTGAGTTTCATGTGAAGATTGTGATTCACCACCATTGGAGTATCTGCTGGTTTACAATCAATCAACCCAGTTTCTGCCAGGAGATCAAGAACATACTTCTTTTGGCAGATGAAAAATCCCCCGTTTAGACCTGAGAACTTCTATTCCAAGGAAATACTTGAGATTCCCAAGGTCTTTCATTTCAAACTTTGAAAACAAATTCATTTTCAGCTGTGCTATTTCTTCTACATCATCTCCGGTGATAATCATGTCGTCCACATATATGATCAAGCAAGTTACAAGGCCGTTCCTTCTTTTGAGGAACAAGGTATGATCAGCGTTACTTTGGTGATACCCGTATTCTTTCATGGCCAAGGTGAACTTTCCAAACCATGCCCGAGGAGACTGTTTTAGCCCGTATAGAGATTTCTTCAATCTACAAACTTCGCCATCTTTAAAACCCCCTGAAAAACCTGGAGGTGCTTCCATGTAAACTTCTTCAGTTAAGTCTCCATGAAGAAATGCATTTGTAACATCAAATTGATGAAGGGGCCAGTCCTTATTAGCTGCCACGGAAAAGAGGACTCTGATGGTGTCCATTTTTGCAACCGGAGAAAACGTCTCAGAATAATCGATCCCATACATCTGAGTGTACCCTTTGGCTACAAGCCGGACTTTGTATCTTCCAATGGAACCATCTGGTTTATATTTAATCGAATACACCCACCGGCAACCAACTGTTTTTTTCCCTTTCGGGAGAATCCACTTTTCCCACGTATTGTTTTTCATAAGAGCGTGCATCTCCGTTTCCATAGCTTCTTTCCAGCTCTTCTTACTTTGTGCTTGCTTTACAGAATCAGGTATTTGTTCGGAGTACAGTGAGGTGACAAATGCTTTCGCACTGTTAGATAAGTTCTCGTTAACCATATTAGCTACATGAAACCTTGAATTTCTGGTTTCTTTCTCCGGGGAATACCGTTTTGGAGAGACCCCTCTATTGGCTCTAGGTGGAAGAGAGTATCTTCCGGTAGTCTCTGCTGCAACTGGTTCAACATGTTCAACAACTGGTTCAACCTTTTCAACATCTGGATCAACCTGTTCTGTAGGTTCTGTTGTTGTCGGTTCTATGTGTTCCCCTGTTGTCTCATAGTTATAAGACGTAGAACATTCAGGGTTCTCAGTATTTCTTACCTCTGGTATCACGTTGGATGGACTTTATTCAGTGGTACTGTGCTCCTCAGATTGTATGGTTGTGTTTGAAGGACTCGAAGTACTGTGATGGTTTTCTGTTGTTACTTCTTCAGATGAGGGAAGTTGGTTCAACCAACTCAGAGTGTCTATACTGTCGTTCTCCCCCTGACCACTGAGTTGGGTGTTATAAAAGTATTTTGTTTCAAGAAAGTCAACATTCATTGTGGTGAACATTTGACGAGTTGCTGGATTATAACACCGGTAACCTATTTGATCGATCCCATAGCCGACAAATACACATTTCTCAGCACATGGGCCAAGCTTGTTTCGGTTGGTTTTGGGTATATGAACAAATGCGGTACACCCGAAGATTCGAGGTTCAAGTGTAAGAGGATGGGGAATGCTGGCAGACTTAGACAGACAATCTAAGGGAGTCTTAAATTTAAGAGCTTTTGTGGGAAGCCGATTCAGCAGATACACGGAGGTTGCAACTGCCTCCGGCCAGAAAGATTTAGGAACCTGAGATTCTATCAAAAGGGCTCGAGTCATTTCAAGAATAATACGGTTTTTCCGTTCGAAAACACCGTTTTGTTCGGGGGTATGAGCACAAGAGGTTTGATGAACTAATCCTTTGGTTTTAAAGAATTGTTTCATAGAAGTATTGACAAATTCCCCCCCATTGTCGAATCGAAGGATTTGAATTTGAGTTTGAAATTGAGTTTGAATCATAGCATAAAACATTACAAATTTTTCGTACACTTCGGCTTTATTTTTTAAAAAATATACCCATGTCATGCGAGTGCAATCATCCACGAATAGTATAAAGTACCGAAGACCCTGCCCCCCATCATAGGAGCAGGACCCCACACATCGGAATGGATAAGTGAGAAAGGTGAGGCCACTTTTGTATTGCTAGGTTTGAACGATTGTCGATGGCTTTTAGCGCGAAGACAGGTTTCACAATCTATTTTCCCATTTGAAGGGAAGAGTTTTGGAAACAAAAGGTGCGAATAACCATGGGATGGATGTCCCAAACGTCTATGCCATAGCCAGGCTTCCCGGTTATCAGTTCCATTAGCCAACATCACAGTACCCTGTTGAGCCACTTCATCCACATAGTACAATCCTTGGCGCTCAGTACCACGTCCAATAATCTCACCCGTCCTGATATCCTGTAGAAGGCAGAAAGTAGGATGCATTAGTACTGTGCAATTTAGCTCTTTGGTAATATGGCTAATTGAGAGCAGTTTGTGCGATAATGATGGAACATAAAGACAATTTGATAATTTCATAGTTGGTGAAATTTCAATTGTTCCTCTTCCTTTCACTTGCATCATTCCATTGTTTGCAGTGTGGATTTGAGTTTTTTGAGGATTGGACATTGATCGTATGTCTGATGGTTCAAACGTCATGGTGTTAGTGGCACCAGAATCGAAAATCCAAGCATTGTTCCTACTATGATTGATTTCCATTTTTTTTGGACGACAACCAAACCGAGCGTATTTAATACGCAACCAAATACGCCGAAATCGCTTTCAAAAATTAAGTTCGGAATAACTCCGCTAAATGGCGAAGCTATCTCAGCCGGCGAATTTATCGAAATTCACCGGTGACTTGAACTCGCGTTCAAGATTTTCGTTCGGAATACCGCTGCTAGGTAGCGAAGTTATCTTACTGGTGTATTTATTAAATACATCGGCAACTTGAACTCGCGTTCAAGATTTAAAGTCGCTCACAAATAACAGGCTGCTAATAACATCTACGTTATCGATCAACAGCGTATTTACCAAAAAGCTTTCAATATTTAATTACAACTTTGATAATAGTGGCCGACAACATATTGGCTTCACAAAGAAGCTTCCAATAATTTAGGAAAGTAT
Source organism: Helianthus tuberosus (assembly GCA_030545235.1). NCBI lineage: Eukaryota > Viridiplantae > Streptophyta > Magnoliopsida > Asterales > Asteraceae > Helianthus > Helianthus tuberosus. The sequence continues at coordinate 19,840 of JARYGA010004816.1, read as the reverse complement.
TTGTTCAAAAAAGAAACCACTGGGATAAAGGAACGAAAAAGGAACGGATCTTTGACTTTTTTTCGAAACTTGATTTTTAATTTTGGATCTGTGAGCGGATCTGGGCCGATGTGAAGCAGAGAAATCACAGATTTGAAAAGCAGATTTAAAACAAGAAGAAGGGGCAACAAAGAATGCAGTTTTCCGACGGTTGATGTGACGGTTTCCGGCAGAGGCAACGAAAGAAAAAAAAAAGAAACACAGATTTGAAAGGTTTTGTCGAACGGTTGTAGAACGATTGATTTGTTTGAGATTGTTGAACGATTTTGGTTGTGATTGATTGTATAAGATGAGCAAGATGTTTCACGGATCAGAAACTCTGCTCTGATACCATGTTGTTTGGTATAGAGAATAATCTCTGAATCGAGTTTGAATTGTATTGATAATAATGTGTTGTACTCACAATTAGGGTTACAAAGAATGGTGTTAATATAGAACACCAAGTTACATATAGCCCCCTATACTATCTATTTTCTTCTTTCCGACAAGAAGCGGCTTCAAGATCGTGTGGAGGGCCTAAGCCTGTGGATGACGGTGTGGTTGCTGGAGGGATATCTGATACCATGCACTAAATTAGGATGATTATTTTTTTCTCTAGATATAATTACTGTTGTGATAGCCTGTATTGTATGTTTTGTGTAGGTCAGTTACTAGCTTCTAGACTGATATGTACCAATCGGATTTGGGATAAATAATCCGTTGAGTGGATTAAGCTCAAAAGAAAATAGCAAAGAAGCAAGACTTTGAGATAACTCTCTTTTCAATATTTTTCATTCATATTCCAAAACATCAAATGATTTACACTATAAATACTAAGCTAAATAACTAACCACTATCCTACTACTTTGAAAATAAACACATGCATGCAAAATAATTAAAGAAATAAAGGGAACATGCTAATAAAATTATGGAACATGGAGGAGATCGTGGGCACGTATCATTCCCGCACCGTTGAAAACGTCCTTGTCCTCAAGGATGGAAAAAAGACTCCACGGAGGCCGCCACTCGGTCCGGTTAGTGGCATTCAGAGTTGTCTCAACGGGGCGCCACGGCGGTCTCCATTCGCGTCTCCCCGCGGAATATGCAATTGGTGCTTCATTGTGCACATAGAAGTGCCCCTTGTAATGGTAGGTTTGAGGACCGGTGTCACTACCATATGAAGGTGGTGACAATATAATTGTTTGTTTTCGCATGTGGTCATCTTTCTCAAAGAAACAAAGTGTGTGTATGGAAGGCATTAGAAGCAGGGGCCATTTGGGTTTTTGTTGGTCATAGTGGGTCATGGGAGAATCAATTTGTGGAGTAAACGGTTCTGGAGATAGTTTTATTTTTGGTGGCGGTTCGGTTGCAATTTGTGGGGGTGTGACGGAAGCGGTTAACAAGGATGGTGGTGCGGCAACCGTTAATGGAGGTGGTTTGATGACAACTGTTGGTGGTGGTGAGGCGGCAGCGGGTGATGGTGGTTCGGTAGCGGATGACGGTAGCGGTGTAGAAAAAATTGGTGAAGTTGCCCATCTCCGGGACTCGTTTTTGAGAAGATCGATCATCTCAGCAATCGGTGATATGATTCAATCCAACGACTCGTTCCATTCAAGAGCGTCCATGAGGGGATCAAGACCGCTCTGATACCAATTGATATGTACCAATCGGATTTGGGATAAATAATCCGTTGAGTGGATTAAGCTGAAAAGAAAATAGCAAAGAAGCAAGACTTTGAGATAACTCTCTTTTCAATATTTTTCATTCATATTCCAAAACATCAAATGATTTACACTATAAATACTAAGCTAAATAACTAACCACTATCCCACTACTTTGAAAATAAACATACGCATGCAAAATAATTAAAGAAATAAAGGAAACATGCTAATAAAATTATGGAACATGGAGGTGATCGTGGGCACGTATCATAGACATTTTGGATATCTATTTCTGTTGAATACTATTTGAGAGATAAATATTCTTCTTCATGTTGGATACCTTTGACGACGATGACAGCTACGTGGTAGCGATAAACAATGGTTGTGGGTGGTGCGGCTCATTTAGACCTGTTTTAGTTGGAATCTTTTATTGTGGATTTGTAATTGTTTTTACCAAAATTATTTATTTGTAAAATGGTGGCAAATGGGGAGATCCAAAGAAAAGGGTGTCTGAAGCTGCAAACCATCTCAAGCTATACGATTCTTAAAAACTATAAATTTAATCTGAAATACAAATCAAGAAACTATAGTGATTGACCAGGTCATAATTTTGATTTGTTTGTGTGTGTAGTCTTTTTAACTAAAACAATGAATACACGTACACACAATAGTAACTAGATTTTTTTCTTATTGATTTTTGTTCTAAAAAGTATATTTTCATCATAACATGACAACGAATGATGTCATTTGGAAAGCCAACAAATTTACAAATTTTATACCATCTGTAATACTTTTTAACAATTATTTTAAGTTATCTGAGACATAATATAAATTCATTTCCTCCAATTTACGTTTTTGTCTAATCTTGTTTGTCAATAATATAAACTTGTTAATTAGTAAAAGTTTCAGGTTTGAATGTTATAGTGGGTGGGTCAAGTTCTAAGTCAAATGCTTTTGAGTTTATGATAATTAATTACAATTTAAATCCAATTAAGACGATATTATGTAAGCCACAATCTGAATATAACAAAAATTAGCAGTTAGAAATATAAAGAGGTTGTATGCAATATTAATTTTTTGAGCCTATTCTTAATTTTTATTTATGATTGAACAGTTTCAAAAATCCGCATCAAATCAAGTTCTAAAACATAAAATGTTACTTATGGAATCAAACAAAGCTATAAATAGTCTTTTTTTAACGGTAAATTTGGATCACTGATGGACCACTAGAGTATCATCGTACCACCAGCGGAACCACCCGATCATATCCATATTATAAATAGTCTCTTTTACTCGTAGCATATTCATAGTATAAATCTATTGAAATTTAAAGATAAAAAAACAAGATAAATTAAACCTTTCCCAGTATAACCGATAAAAGTACAAAGTAACTAAAAGATTTTAATTAGCTAGTTATCGAGTACAAAACATTCTTAAGCCTCTTTACGGACAAAGTAAAGCATTCCCATGACATGAAGAACCGCAACAAAAGCAATGAAGCCAATGCTCATAACAAGAACAACATTTGGAGAGATTTTCAGTCCAGGGGCATCATCCGTTGTGTTCTTATAATCGTGATACTAGGGATCATCTTTTTTTTCAGTGCCCGTATGCCTCTGAGGTGTGGGAGACAGTTAGAGAATGGGTTGATATGGGGAAAGTCAATAACACATGGAGGTCGGTTATGGATTGGATGGTGAACAGTGCTAGTTCGAGGAAACTTGACAGGATAGTATGTAAGATTCTCTTAGGGGCTGCTACTTATTTCATCTGGCAAGAAAGAAATAATCGGCTATTCTCGAACCTTCAGCGGTCCCCGGCTATTCTTTCGCAAGTTATTATTAACACAGTTCGACTGAAGATAATGGGATTCAGGATTGCGAGTCACCCGGACCACATGAAGATCCTTGATCGATGGCAGATCTCGAAGAATGATATGATTTCGGATCCAGGCTAAGGAGGCATTGGATCGTTTTTGTTTTAATGTTTAGTTTGGGGTAGTGTTCGTTCGAGTTGTTTGTCTTGGTTGTGTTTTGTTTTCTCTTGTCTAGTTGGTTTGGTTCCCTAGTCGGGGTATGCCTTGGCTAGTAGTGTGTGTCGAATTCATGACACACCCTGTTCTTTTATTGGTTATTTATAAAATTCACCGGGGTAATCCCTTTACCCAAAAAAAAGAACACGGTTGATGCATGGCTGAGACGTGAATCAATTGTAAAGGATGGAAGAGCTCAAACAAGGTTAAAAACTCAAAAGTTAAAGAACTTAAAAATAGAAGCTTGTCAATCAACCAAACCAAAAGGTGAAGGAAATTTCTATTAAGCTTAAGAATACATCCTTTAAACAGTTCTTTTATAATTCAAGCAACGCCCCGGTTGCGGTATGCACATATAATGTATATATGTGTAGGACATCGAGGGGCAAAAGTGAGTGCACTAATTTTAACATTATTTTACTAATTTCATGAAAATAACGTTAAAAGCTAAGGACGGTTAATCATGTATCATGTGGTGGCGTTGATAGCCAAAAGACAAGGGGGTACATGCACTAATCAGCGTTTGCCTCAATTGTTGAGTGTTATGTGCCTTATGCCCAAGGCTTAATGCAAAACTACTATCGGGCCAGGGGTCTCACCTGAAGCATCCTCTTTATTCCTACGGGGTAGAGGTAAGCAGTGGTGAAGCTTGAGATTTCCGACTACGGGAGCGGAAGTCACCGGACCTAAAAATTTCTATAAAACCTGGGGGTCAAAAACGTATATGCCAAAAAATTCTATACGAAAAATACATACTCTCCACTACTGAGCGAAAAGTTCGGGGGGTCGGCCGCCCTCTCCCGCCCCTTAAAAAGCTTCGCCCATGGAGGTAAGGCTGTCTACATCTTACCCTCCTCAGACCCTACCTTAGCTTTGCTATTGGCGGGATATACTGAGTATGATGATGATGATTTTATAATTCAAGCCAGACTCAAATAAAATGACCACATAATGCTATAAAAGATTGCTTAGTATCTCAAGAAGTGAGTTGGTTAAAAGGAAAAAAAAACCTTATTCACCCAATTATCCTTCTTGGACAGTCCTATGGTCAAATTAACATTGCTAAATGAGAAATCATCCAACTTTTTCTTCAAATCAAAGCATTATGACTATCCTGAAGTGTTAAATGTGCTAGGGACAAAGCACCCATTTATTTTATTATTCAGATTTTGTTTAAAAATTGGGGGAAATGCAAATTGCACACTATAAAAAGTTCTAAATGAGCAACAGTCACAAAACTAGAAAGATCATCTGGTCTATAGCCAATTGTTCAAATGAAGTTAAAGAACTGAGTCTAAATATCTAACCTAGAACTGAACTGAGAATCCTTTTATGAGATTTCAGTTAAGTATTCTAAACCTAATCAAAACTAGTTTAATGCCCGCCCGGTGGACGGGTTACGTTTATGACTATATATTAATAACCCAAATGAACCTATAAACACAAAGAACTGTACACAAGACTAAACAACATGAGAAACAAAGATAACATATTGTAGGTCCACCCGGAGGATCGAGTAACCTCTATTCCCTGTTTTTCGACAAACCCGAAAGTGCGGAATCCAAACGGGTAAGTTAAACCAAGTTACGAACACAAACACAAAGATTCAACGATTAACACTCCATTGTATTAACGCGTATGAAACCGTTACAAAGCAATGTTTACAAGATAAACCTATAAACTCTCAGTTGTGTGTGTGTGTTCTCTCAAAGAAATCTATTCAGACTTCGTCTACTGTGTTCATCAAAACACAGATCAAACACAATAATACATGAAGAACACTTTGAATATCTGATGAACACTTAAAGAACTCCAATGAGTTTTTGAAGATTCCGACAATAATTTCACCGGAATAATTTTCCGAACACGAGTTTTGCAAAGAACTTCAATAAAAACCTTAAACTAACATGTATGCATAAGATAATAACAAGGTTTTGTATGAATTAATAAGCAAAACAACAAGGTTTTCAAGATTTTAAAAATGATTTTCCAGAAAAGTATGATATTCAAACAAGAACAAAACTGAAAAACACTTTAAAATCTATTAAAACACAAGAAAATCGACTTGGTTTAAACAAGGAATCGATCCAACGCTCTGATACCAATTGTAGGTCCACCCGGAGGATCGAGTAACCTCTATTCCCTGTTTTCCGACAAACCCGAAAGTGCGGAATCCAAACGGGTAAGTTAAACCAAGTTACGAACACAAAGATTCAACGATTAACAATCCATTGTATTAACGCGTATGAAACCGTTACAAAGCAATGTTTACAAGATAAACCTATAAACTCTCAGTTGTGTGTGTGTTCTCTCAAAGAAATCTATTCAGACTTCGTCTCACTGTGTGATGTCTGTTGTCTGTGTATATATACTAACAACATGACGAAATCCAGAGGCCCACGAAATCACCTCAACGAAATCAAGGATCTGGACGAAATCAGTTGATTTCGTCCCATTTGGTTTTCATCCCATTTGGTTTTCACCAAAAGGGTTTTCACCAAACATGGATTTCGCCCAGTATAGTGTTTTCGTCATATATGTATGGGCCTAAGGGATTTCGCCAGTCTTCATCATGTTGGGCTTTAGGCCTTGTTCAATGTCAACTGGGCTTCTCACAGTTGGGCCTTGGCTTGGGCTTAGAACAAACAAACAACAAACATAAACTATAATCTAAAATGCAAACTACACACACGCAGTTGCATTTACATCAAACGTTACGAAGTCAATCGCATACCGAGTCAAGATAGGAGGATATCTTGACTACGGCCTTCACTTCGTAGCCGAGTCAAACCGAGCCGAGCCGTATCCACACAATATGTGTCAACACATATGCTAAGCGCACACAAAATTAATCAACGTGACAGACAGAAGCACCATTCTCTAAGTTATCAAAGGCAAATGAACGTTAAATATCCTCCTGGAATCCCAGCAAATAATATTATCCTCCTCCTGGATCTTACTTATCAATTCCATTATAAGATCCTTTTAAAACCTCATTCCAAACGTTTTTTTAGCCTTAAACATCATTAAAAACAAAAAGACCATAACCCGAGCCTCGAACCCTTGACCAAAATATGCTATGTAGATTCAACATTTTCATCTCACTTTACAAGAGTGGAGCTCAAGATGACATTCCTCCTTGCAAGTGCCTCTGCAGTTGGAACCCGACCCAAAAGCAGACACCAAACCCAAAAGTTTACATTCCCCGGTGTTGGTTCAAGACCCCTCAACACTCACTCAACATAGAATTATGTAATATGTATACATAAATATGAAGATGAAGAAAGCTACTGTATTGAATGAAAATAGGGTATATAAGAAAAGAAAAATTATAACCTATTTATAATAAACAAAGTATATAAAACACATGCCAGTTAAACTATCAGTTCCTATTTTTCTTGCGTTCCACGTTCATCTCATCTCAACGTTTATTTTCCATGAAGCTCGATCAAACCTGTCAAAGTCTTCATTCACCACAATCTCTCAAACCCACGATTACATGAGGTATTTGCTGACCTAATAGTCTACTGACCCATGACCCATTAATCGTTACCGTTGACCCGTGACCCATTTGCTATTTGGTAACCCGTTTAAAAAAACCGGTCACCGACTTGACCCGTACACGACCCGTAACATCAAGATTAACCCAACACCAGGGTCCACTTGTTCTACGTATAATTAATGCACAGATCGAGTTAGGTGACGCGGGAGTGCGGGCTCATTTAACACGAATGTTATTGGGCCTTTTAATTAACTATGCGTTTGATTAAAAATTAAATGCATATTATAATATTATTATTACTGTTTTGCTAAAGCCCATAAAATATTTTAGATGAAAATTGCTTTGTTTATAAAATAGAATGCCCATTACAACTTGTTTTCATTTTACGTTATTATATGGGGCTGATGATGGATGAGTTTTAAATTAAAAAGACCATTATATATTTTAATTAGATGGTGAAGTCCAATAAAGTCTTAGTCCATTATCTTGAGTGGATTTTGGCTGATGATGGCAAAATATAGAAGGCCCCATGAAGTCTCTTTTAGATCGAGGAAAATTAGTTTTCGATCGAGGGCAAATGATACTAGTTCAATACCCGTCCGGTGAACGGGTATATTCATGGTATAATGATGTAATGATTTTGTTCTTTGTTTTCTAAACAAAACATGTTTAAACCAACTAAGATGTGTGGACAAAAAGAAAAGGATTCTTAAATGCACTCTAGAACCAATTTTTTTGCAAAAAGTGAAAGAAAGAAAGAGTGGTGCTTTTAGCCCCATTTACTTATTAGTGAGCCAATCTAAGTAATGGAAATGGGTCAATGCACCGAACCCATACATTGTGTTAGAAGTCTACTTTTGATGCATTAATTATATACGATTATTTTTACAGTGGACACCATGCCTATTTGATGTGTAGTAAAAGAATAACTATTTTAACCCGTTAAACAATCCACCCATGTTGCCACCTCTATAGAAATACTATGATATAAAGTATTGAGTGGTAAAAAGACTTGCTCACCAGAAGCATTCCCCAACCAGTAGGCATTAAAGCAATGATGCATCTCTGAGAATAATCATAAATATTTCAGAGAAGAAATATCAAATGTTGTAGATAATTAAACAGTTGTGGAAAGAAGAAACTATAAACAGATAACAAATAAACAACATTTAGGAATAACATTTGTTGTTCAAAAAAAAATTGATAAACAAATATATGTAATAAGCAAATGAAATCATTCATTTTAGATGATAATACACATCATAACAAAACTCGTGTGTACATACATGCTTCCAAATTGATTTACACATCCACCCACCCATGATATTCCTTGAACCTGCAATTAAGATACAAATCAACACAAAAGTTTATGTGAACTCAATTCTGTTTTATATCCAAGACCCAATCACCATACCACAACTGTATACCCAAATCGAGTGGCTTCCATAGCTGTATTAGAACACACAATTACGGGTAATTCAAACGGATCCAAATAAGTTGAAAGGGTGGAATGTTGCATCAAAATGGTTGATATTTGTATGTATAGTATCATGTTTAAAAACTTATACAAAACTGTTGTGAATCGAAGGACGTTCATGTCACCTTTTTTGTGTAACAAATGGTACAAGGACCTTCATGTCACCTTCACCCTTGACAAAACTGCTGGTCTTCTTGTGGACGATCTAGACAAAACTGTTGGTCTTCTTGTGGATGATTTTCACTTGTTTTCTTCTAGTTTTTCATGTAGTCAGGATGTGAATTGAAGGAATTCTCGAGATTAATTATTGTGTCGTTTTAAATTCTTATGCACCTTGTAATGATCATTGAGCTCTTTTGATTGCAAGTACATGACCATCGTCAAGAGTTCCTTTGTACGCATGTCATTCACCATCTTTCCTATTTAGAAATCTTTTCTTCTATATAAAGAATAGTTAATTGGAACAAATTAGAATCTAACAAAGGTATGTCATCAGCTCAAGTATTATCACTCGAATTTATTAAATTTATTAATTTGTCTACTTTAAAAAAACATACAAATAACAAAGACATAAGCAAGTCAGCTCCCCGTATCACAACCTGGAACAATGGCTTGTAACATCTTCATCTTTTCGCTTATTTTCTCTCTCCATGCCTGAAGAAGAAAAAAATAAAAGTTTTTAGTTGACTGATAATCTTTTATGTAATTATTCAAACAGAAAAGAGAATGCAGGACTACTTGGAAAATTAAAGTGTGAAAATGTATAAGAAATTAAAGGAAATGTATAAGAAATTAAAGGGTACGCTTTCAGCAAGGCTATGGCTACCAGTATCTTGGCCCAAAATGAATGGACCCAACTACACCTTCAGAAGAAGTTGAGCCTTTCTTTGAATTCCTTTTTTTTTTCATCTTGATCGTTATTGGTTTTATTTTGCTTCTTCAGTTTATTGCTTGTATGCTTCATGACATCAAGTTAGTTTTCTTTTTCTTGTAAGTAGACATAGAAGGATGTTAAGCAACAAAGGTTAGCATTTGCTCATTTGAAGGGAGTGATAGAGAAGAATGTGTGACAAAAGCAAGTTCATCCCTAAAGCTTGATACAGTCACCCTTGGTCCATCAAGAGAAACAACATGCCCCTGATAAAAGAAATTATGTTTCACCATGACATTATCACAGCTCAAACAAACTCACCATGTAATCTTTAAGATTCAAAAACAAAACCTGCAAACCACACCCTGTGAAGATGCAAAGAAAATTTAAACTTGTAACAACAGCAACCCAAGAAGATCCTAGTGCTATAGCTCTTCATAATCCATCAATGCCTCGTCATCTTCATCACGAAAAACACATCAAGATTTGTGACGAAGCGTTAAGCAACGGAAGATAAAAAGGAAAAGGTACCTGTGTAAAGTTTACGATATCGGAAATATGAGGAAGCAACAACCCATCAATGAGAAATTCGCAATAAACGAACACCTATCAATAACACCGAAAAACCCCAATCTAGAATAGTAACAGGATCAACCTAGATAGTCATTGGTGTCTGGTGAAGAAGATTGTTGGGAAACAAGCGGTCTCAGGATTCCCAACAACCCTCCCAAAGCTAACAATAGAGAAATATATCTGAACACAAGAATACACGTGGAAACTCCAAAACCGGAGAAAAACCACGGGCCTCCAGAGAGAAAGATCCACTATGCGACAAATTTTTACAATCACACAGACTAATCTCTCAAGCCTCCCCTCGCCCAATTACAACGACACTCTCCGAAGCGTTTAACTAAAATCTTCCTACACTCTAAGACAAGAGAACTAGAAAAGAAAGAAGGAACCAAACACTTCAAGTGTATTTTTGGTTGGGGCACTTTGAAACCAAAGCCTTGGACTCCTTTTATAAGCTTGGAGTCCTCCCAAGCTTTCATCCTTGCACCGATGTGGGATGGGCACATTTTTCATATAGCCAAAAACCTAACAAATCTCCACCTTGGATATATGAAAAAAAACAACCACATCAAAGGAACACCGTCTTCAACCGACGATCATACTCTACCATAAAAGAGTATCTCCACTTAGAATAGACCATTCTAAGAATTTCTTCTTGGCACATGTTGAAAAACCTGCTGAAAATTTATGGTGCAACTTCCCCGCTTGGCATACTCGGAAGCTTGGTTTTAAAATGCGCGCATAATGCGCGCATGATGCGTGATGCGCACATTGCGGTGGAAACAGCGCATCAGGTGTAACGATGCGAGCAGATTACGTGATGCGCTGGTGATGCGGTGATATCGCATGATGCGAAGCATTGCAATATGCGGTCTGATGCGTGCAACATGTAAAATGAAGGGGATTTTTTATACAATCAGGCCCGGTGAAGAAGATGAAGAACAAGAGAGGTGACGAACCTATACAATCATACCCTGCGTCTTCATTCTTCTGATCTTCTCACGTTCCTTCTTTTTTTCCTATCTTGCAAAAGCGGCTGTTTGGCAGATACCCTTTTAGGGTTTTGTTGTTTGTGTATTTAAGTTTTATATTGGGCTTCTTTTATATTGGGCTTCTTTTATACTGTGATATTTGACTTTTTTGGGCTTTGCTATTGATATTTATGTATCCACGATTCCTTAATCCTATAAACCTATCAGGCTATCAATGATAATTTATTTTGATAATATTATTAATATTAACTTTAAATTTCTTATTTTTAACAGCTTTTTTATTTTTCTTAATGAATTATATGTATAAATTAGTTTTTTATTATATTTGAATAATAGTATTAATGTAATAACAGTGAATGCCTATTATTAAACTAACCCTAAACAAGCCTAATACATCTAAAAATAGTATTTTAAAGACTAAGTATGTTTATTAATGTTTTGTTATTTTAAAGACTAAGTATGTTTATTAATGTTTTGTTATTTTAAAGACTATGTATGTTTTATAAGTTTGTTATAAGTAGTTTTTATATGTATAATTATTTTATGGTACTTTTATACTAAGAGACGTCCAGTATACGTGATGCGTGCGCATCACGCATTGCGCATCACGCATCGGATTTTTGGACCAAAACGCATCAGAGCGCATTACGCAATTTAAAACCAAGCTCGGAAGTTCATCAGCCATCAACATCAATTTTTCACCACACATCTTGCATCTATGCCAACCCAATGCCCATGTGTAAATCAGTGAACCCGCTAACAAAATTGCATCCCCTTTCATGGTAGCGCGGGCATACCATAGGGATGACATATCTTCAAAAGAAATCATCACCGTCAACAACGACGGAGACATTGTTAGCTGACTTGGAGCTGTTTGTCGAATCTGCTCCACCTGGACAATTTCTCTTGACATGCCGAGACTGTCCACACTTCCAGCATACAAGAATCTTCTGTGAGTGCTTCTTCTTCCCGTTCCCGCATATTAAAACCGTTCCTTCTGACGAAGTATGACCGCTACTACCCAGTCTTTTCTCTTCAGACAATAGCTTCTCAGTAACATCCGCATACTTCAGGGTCTCTTTCCCATACATCAGAATGGGCTTCATATGCTCATAGGAAGATGTCAAAGATAATATGAGCCTCAGTGCTTTATCCTCATCTTCAACCTTCACTCCAATAGCTTCCAGTTCTGACACGATATTATTAAGAACACTTAGATGATCTGAAATTTTTGTATCTCCATCCATACGAAGGGTATGAAACTGTTTCTTGAGATACAACCGATTTGAGATGCCTTTGCCTTGATACAACTGCTCAAGCTTCTCCCACAAATCCTTTGCAGTTGATATCCCATGCACATTTGCAAGAACATTCTTTGCTAGACACAAACGAATTGCACTTGCCGCTCTCAAATCCAAATCTTCCCATTCTTCATCATCGTCTTTACTGGTTCCGCTTGAATCCTTGCTTGAAACAGGGGTCGGTTTCCCCCTCAACGCCTTGTGTAACCCAGATTGAATCAACACATCCTTGACTTGAACTTGCCACAAACCAAAGTTGATTCTTCCATCATATTTCTCTATGTCGAACCTCATGGGACTGTATTTCGACATCGTATCCGTATCTTCAGAACCAGTATTGTATACTAGAAAATATGCACCAAGCCTATAAGCAGTACACCCAACAAAGGATTCCCAGGAAAGAGAGGTGGGTCACAATGGACACACTTAAGTACCAAGTCTTTCCTAGCCAGAACCTTCCCAGGATAAAATGCGTATATCCAGCTCCTGTATAATTCTATCGTATACAAAATAGTCAACCGAATCCTCATTTCTGATGTGGAAGATCAGACTAAGCTGCAACCACAGAGCATAGTACGAACCTTCAAAATACCAAGACACCCTCCAAGAAAATCCGTTTCTGATGTGGAAGATCAGACTAAGCTGCAATCATAGAGCATACTACGAACCTTCTAAACCGAGACCTCCCCCAAAACCTGGAGCTCTGATACCACTTGTTGGGAAACAAGCGGTCTCAGGATTCCCAACAACCCTCCCAAAGCTAACAATAGAGAAATATATCTGAACACAAGAATATACGTGGAAACTCCAAAACCGGAGAAAAACCACGGGCCTCCAGAGAGAAAGATCCACTATGTGACAAATTTTTACAATCACACAGACTAATCTCTCAAGACTCCCCCCGCCCAATTACAACCACACTCTCCGAAGCGTTTAACTAAAATCTCCCTACACTCTAAGACAAGAGAACTAGAAAAGAAAGAAGGAACCAAACACTTCAAGTATATTTTTGGTTGGGGCACTGTGAAACCAAAGCCTTGGACTCCTTTTATAAGCTTGGAGTCCTCCCAAGCTTTCATCCATGCACCGATGTGGGATGGGCACATTTTTCATATAGCCAAAAACCTAACAAAGATGACTTCTGATTCTTACTCGCCAGACTCATTGGGTACACCAGTATCTCTTTTACGATCGGCGATTTCACCTCTGGTTCGACAATTTCCCATTGGTGTTCTCAAATGACATGAACTGGACCACTGACAAATATATATCAGCGAATTCTGTAATCAAAATAAAAAAAACATTAAGAATAAAAATGAATGCGAAGAAGATATAAAATCAGATGCGTTGAGAGTGTTTCGATTTCATTCAAAAAATTAAAAACAATAGCATACTATTAATAATATATATAGGAGGAATGTTCAACCGAAAACCCCACTACCCAGGTTTATAGGGTGCTAAAATTGTGGAGATCATGGGCAAGAGTGTGGAGATCATGGCAGCAAAAGGTGGAGCTATCAAAACTGTCGAGAACTTCCCTCAATCGCCACAAGAGTGGTTATTTTAGTGAGTTTAAGTGGCTGAGATCAAATCCAACGGTGGAGGTTAATTTAAAAAACGGTTAGACTTAATGGGTTCCATAAATATATATAATATATAATTAAATCGATCTTAACATACAATTAACAAAACATTCGGCATAAGAACACGAATTGAAGAAAAGAGAAGTGAAAAAGTAGATCGGAGGAGCAGATACGAATCATCTCGATCAAATCACCACATACAATCCAGTTAATCCACATCTATACGTATCTAATCAGAAACAGATCTAAAAATTTGTACGAACTGCTGTTAACAAATATACTAAAACAGAATGACAGAGAAAACAATAATAATCTAAGGATGATGCGGAAAAGGAATCGAACCTTGGAGAGTTTGAGTCTCGAGCCACTGTAGCGATTTGGATATCTCTGCAAAATTGGATCTTTTGAAAGAAATAGAAACGTAATGCCTATTTTATGCAAGCTGTGCTACCGGTTTGGATATTGGTTAGAATCGTTACGGTACCAGCTCGATACTCAGTGTAGTAACTGGGCGCAGGATTTAAGGGGCGGGGAGGGGCGTCCGACCCCCCGAACTTTTCGGTCAGTAGTGTTATATACGTACGTTTTGTATAGGATTTTGTAGGTATATACGTTTTCGACCCCCCGGTTTTATTAAAAAAACATTTTTTTAGGTATATACGTTTTCGCCCCCCCCCCCCCCCCCCCCGGCCCGTTTTAATTTTTTTTTATTTATATAGCGCAAATAAAATATTTAATTAGGGGAGGCGGGGTGGGAGAAAATCTCCCCGAGATAAACAAGGTTCACGAGTGATACATGCAAACAACCCACCGTCACTGCTCAAGTTCCACGCGTGATGAAAGGTATGATGTGAGGGGGTGTGAGGGTTTATTGTTGGGTGTTGTGAGTGATGACCATTGCCACTAAAAAGGTTGTGCGTGATGGAAAAATGGTTGATGACATGGCGGAACTTGATTGGGTGTTGTGAGTGATGAGTGATGACCACCCCCACCCCCTTAACCCAAATCATTATATTTGGAAGAATACTAGAATGTATATTATATAACCAAAATCAAATCATTATATAGCCCAACTTAAAAGCCCCACCCTATAAAAAAACCCAAATTCGTTTACTTTGGGACATCGACCGGAAGAATAGAAGCCACAATCCAGAACTGCAGAAGGGGGGGGGGGGGGGGATGATGGTTGATGACATGGCGGAACTTGATTGGGTGTTGTGAGTGATGAGTGATGAGTGATGACCACCCCCACCCCCTTAACCCAAATCATTATATTTGGAAGAATACTAGAATGTATATTATATAACCAAAATCAAATCATTATATAGCCCAACTTAAAAGCCCCACCCTATAAAAAAACCCAAATTCGTTTACTTTGGGACATCGACCAGAAGAATAGAAGCCACAATCCAGAACTGCAGAAGGGGGGGGGGGGATGATGGTTGATGACATGGCGGAACTTGATTGGGTGTTGTGAGTGATGAGTGATGAGTGATGACCACCCCCACCCCCTTAACCCAAATCATTATATTTGGAAGAATACTAGAATGTATATTATATAACCAAAATCAAATCATTATATAGCCCAACTTAAAAGCCCCACCCTATAAAAAAACCCAAATTCGTTTACTTTGGGACATCGACCAGAAGAATAGAAGCCACAATCCAGAACTGCAGAAGGGGGGGGGGGGGACGCAGGTTCCAGAACTGTTCGACTTCAGCTTCTTGTTCGAGAACAGAAGCCAAAACGCTGCTCGTTGTTGTGGTCTTGTACTCTTGTTCGACTTCTTCAATTTTCATAAGGTTAAAGGTATGTGTTTTTTATCTTTAGGTTTAATTTAGGGCTGCAATTTATGTGATTTAGGTTGAAATTAGGGGTGAAATTGGTCCGAATTTTTGCCCTAAACTTGTTGAATGGGGTACCCACCTTCCTCTCTCCTTTTTAATGTTTTGGTATCTTTGTTCGTTTGTTTCTTAAACAATGTTTGTGCTTTAATGTTTGAGAACGTTTTTTATTTGATATTAATGTTTGACCCGACCCGACCCGAATCGAATCACCGACGTCCGACCCGAACATACATCTCGAAACTACGCAATAGAAATTTTTTTTAGGTCCGTTTCCTTCCGACCCGCCGATGGAAATTTTCAAGCTTCGCCAGACGATGATGTCGATAAACGCATTGCTGTTGAGTGGATGGCAATGGATGACCAAGGTCGAAAGGTACTTTGTAACATCCTCTATTCATGGTTAATTTACACTCATTATGTTATTTTTCTTATTGTTACTTCTGTTTGTAACATATTAATACTTCTATATAGTTAGAATATTTTTAGAATTGAAAACTTACTTGACTTTTAATGTTTTACCTAGAATAAAAAAAAAAACGAAACTAATGAAATGTTCAAACTTCAACACCTTCCGTGCATCTATGGAAGTTTATGATGATAATGTATGTCTCGTTTGATGCAAAAGTGTACTCAAATGATACGAAACTAAACGAAATGTTCAACACCTTCCGTGTTTCGATACCTATTAAATGGTATAAAATTATTTGGTTTTCAGGGGGAAATTGTGCGAGTCTTTGCCAATGACAGAAAAAAAATAATGGATGGTAAGTTTAATCAGTTAACAATGTTCAAATTCGTTAATTAATCCTAATGTTTGGTACTTTCAACCTTCGTGTGGTCAAGTAATAATTAGTTGAAAGGGAAAATTGTACTCAGGTTATGGACGTGGTAGCAGGGATGAAGGCAACGAAAGGGATAAGATGTCGTTCATTGGTGAGTGCCTGTTCGAGTCGGCAGAACTTCAAAGAAAGACCAGAAAGGAACAAGATGTTTTGGAACAATTTTCTTAGGTCATCCGTAGTCATAAGGCCCTTTTGAGGGCGTTATGCGACATGTGGCATGCCACGTCACTACGGGGCTTTATGGGGCGTTAGACCATGGGGTATGGTGGGGCTTGGGTTGGGGGCATGAGTTGACACGTGGAGTTCGAGCCCCCCCCCCCCCCCACCGCCTAATGACGTGTCCGTGGGGTATGGCAGGGCGTGGGTGCACTGTGTGGGTTGGCGCCACATCAGATCTCAAGTCCGCCCCACGCCCGGCTTCAAACCCAAGTCTCAAGGGCCACGCCCCAACCCAAGCCCCAACTCAAGCCCCAAGAGGTGGTGGCTTGGGCGTTTTTCCTCAACCCACGCCCCAACCCAAGCCCCATACCCCACAGTCTTATGCAAGTTGAGGCCGTAGTCATAAAGCCCCTTTGTCATCATTACTCAATTATTTTAATTTTCATTTTTTTTAATTAATTTCTAAGTTTTATAAAATTAAAAATCATTGCCTTAAATAAAAAACAATACATTAAAATAAAAATAAAAACGTTAAAGAAAAAAAAAAACGTTACACCTAAAAAAATAAATTTATTCTTCGTCTTCATTGTCGTTCTCTCTTTCTTCCTCTTCGTTTTCTCCAGCATCCAAACATACGTCTTCAAAGTTCCCGTCTTCGAATTCCTCAACCTCTTCTTCCTCGGAATCTTCTTCGTCGTCACCTTGGTTTTAAAAAGCGAGAGGCGCACAAAAGCGACGAGGTCTAAAATTGAGGCGCGAAGCGCAAAGCGCAAAAGCAGTTGGCTTTTCGTACCCGAAGCGCAAGATGTTTATATAATTTTTTTTATATATCCCATCTATGCAGTTAATTTATAATATCATGCATATATATATATATATATATATATATATATATATATATATTTATATTCATATCTAGAGCCCATATAATTTTTTTTTTTTATAAATACTTTGTCCCACATCGGTGTAGGGACAAAGTGAGTGGTTGTTTATAAGGTAAAGCATTTACTACTCCATTGTAGCTTTATGACATGTTTTACCACAAGTCCTACCCGCGCGCAGGGGGGGTGCAAAAAATGATTTTCTCAGCTGGGATTTGCTTGAACTCGTGCGTGCCCGCCCGTCCTGCGGACACGAATGCAGCTCCGAAAACCCAAGCCCGCGTGCGCCAGTTTTTGCACCATTTAATTAAGCTTTTTTTTTTTGCTGTTGTTGGTTTTAAGCATTTTTATTACATGTACAAGTCAAAACAGCCAAGGTACAACATTTTTATGCAGCCAAACGCTTAAGACACATGAGGCGCCCTTTTTTGGCCAAAAAACCCACAAAAAAACATCAAAATTTGCGCTTTTCTGGCGCTTCCTGTAAAAACACAAGGCGAGAAGGCGAAAAGCCCCAAGACCTGCGCCTTATGTCGCCTTGCGCCTAGGCGCGCCTAAGGCGCGCTTTTTAAAACCAAGGTCGTCACTGTTGTATCGCATTGGGTGAATCGCCCAAGCATGCTCAACCAAATCCGCCTTCAACGTGTTATGTGTTTCCTTAGATCGCAATAGTTGAGCATTTGCGAGTCTCTCTTCCATTGTTGCTTGGGTTTCTTCGACTAAATCTTCCGAAATATAGTTTTGGCATATCGCTCTTGCATCATCCTCAATGATCATATTATGCAAAATGATGCAAGCATACATGGTCATTCGTATTCTATCCTTATGCCACATGAGACAAGGATTTCTGATAAAATGCCATTGTTGCTGTAGAACCCCAAAACACCTCTCGATATCCTTTCTCGAAGACTCTTGTAATTTTTTAAAATACTTTCTTTTCTCATCGAACGTTTCAGAAAACGTTTTAACAATAATCGAATACTCCGGGTATATACCATCGCCCAAATAGTAGCCATGCTCGTAGTCGTTCCCGTTCGCATGAAAACCGGCCTTTGGTATAGTTCCAGAAATGTAGCTCTCTAATAATGGTGAAGCCTCTAACGTATTAATATCTTTAAAACACCCGGCTACACCAAAGAAGGCCGACCAAACCCAAAGGTCGTATGACGCAACAACTTGTAATACCAAAGTTGACCCTTTTTGATCACCCCGTGTATGTTGAACTCGCCATGCGGTTGGACAATTATACCAATGCCATTGACGACAATCCAAGCTACCAATCATGCCGGGTATTCCATGCTTTTCTAGATGCACCTCATATATTTGTTGAAGGTCGTTCCAAGTGGGATTTCTCAAATAACGTTTTCCATATAACTGGCATATACCTAAAATATAATTTAATATATAAAAGTTTTACTAGTAAGCTACTAAAAAAATAAATATATAAAAGTAAATACGTAAAAGTCAATAAAAAATACCATAGCAAAAATGTTCCAAGCAATCTCGGGTTGTTTTCTCCGCCATCTTCAAGTACTCGTCGTTGATGTCGTACGTGTTTCCGTATGCTAATATGCGTAAGGCGGATGTGACCTTTTGAATTGAGGTGAAGCCTAAATATCCTCGCGCGTCCATTCTTTGCTTAAAGAAATCATACTTATTTTCCAAATCATTATTAGTGCGCAAAAATAACCTTTGGCTCATCCGAAAACGCTGTCTAAAAACATTGGGTCCGTGAATCGGCGTCGCATCAAAATAGTCTTTCATCAACCGCTCGTTCGCGGCTTCACGATCTCGCAAGATATAGGTGTGCCGCAAGATGGGTCGTGGAGGGGGAGTAGGCCGAACGTGCTCAAATGCTTGTATCACAAAAGTACATGCATTCGTAACCGATTCTTCCTCCTCCGCGTCTTCTTCGGGTGAAAAATATCTTCGGTAAATATCGGTGAAGGAGTCTTCCGACGGGGAACCCATTTTTTTTAATAGGGTGGGAGTAGCTTCAACACTTTTTAAAAAATATATAGAGAAGGAGAGAATAGTTGAGTATGGATTGTAAAAATAGAAGAGTTGGGAGTTATTTATAGAGTGAAATTAAAAAAATTG
>JARYGA010004814.1:0-29531 GCA_030545235.1 Helianthus tuberosus | reverse complement strand
TTCATGGATTGAGAATTTTTTTCTTCAGCTACGGTTCCGTGATCAACTAAACCAACATTCTCACTTGAATTATCATCTAAAGTTCCATTCTGTATTTCGTTTTCAGGATCATGAGAAAGAACTGCACTAGAGGCATCATCGGCTTTGTAGTGTTCTTCTCGTGCCTCGTGGGTGGATCCATCTTCAACCCTGCTTTCCGTTTCACTTTCAGCGTCTTTCTCTTCATGTTCGTCACCCTCACTCTCTTCAGTCTCTTTGTCTTCATCTATGATATCCACCTCATCACGGTCAATCTCCATGTTTGACTTTTCATCGATCTCATCATCCCCACCCCCTCCCCCATCCTCAATCTTATCTTCATCTAGCTCTTCTTCGTCGTGTTTGTTTTCTTCGTCGTCTTCTTGTTCTTGAGTATCCTCAGGCATCTGGATCCCTGTGGTTGTTTCCACTAGTTTTGGTTGAAGGTCTTTTCTTCCAAATTTGACGGTTTCATCAGTAGCATGTGTGTTTAATGAGATGTTGGCATCAAACTCTTTCTTCTTGTCATGGGACCTTTTGACTTGGAAGAGTAACCAAAAGCAAACAGCAATTAATAAACAAAGTTGCACAACATGTTTGGTCTTGATTCCTTTGGACCTCTGGTTTCTTACAGGCGAATGTCTATACATGTTGATATGTTAAGAATAACAAAGTGGCCTGTAAAGTACAGAAACAACATACTTCAGTTTAATATGCATTTGCAGAAGTAGGGATTGAATCCCAGCTTCTAAGTTTTGAGTTCTTTAAGGTAAATGATATTGCTTTTCAGAACTATAGATGCATTTTGACGTGTAACCATAGAAAAAATGTGTCTGATTTGAGGCATGTTTTTGAAGAATGAAAACATGAGTATTGGCTATTACAATGAATGCCCAGACAGTTACAGAAATTTTGTAACAGAAATCAAACATACGACCTAGGGTAGATGAGCAATTGGATCAAATTTCCCCCAAATCCAGCAGAATCAATAATAATAATAAGGTAAGGAAACCTAGAAAGCAAGCAGAGA
The DNA here is from genome assembly GCA_030545235.1 of Helianthus tuberosus. Taxonomy (NCBI): domain Eukaryota; kingdom Viridiplantae; phylum Streptophyta; class Magnoliopsida; order Asterales; family Asteraceae; genus Helianthus; species Helianthus tuberosus. The sequence continues at coordinate 28,483 of JARYGA010004814.1, read as the reverse complement.
GTCATTACAAGCAAAATTAAAAGATAAATTAAGATGAATACCTGGAGTTTGAAGGGAAAGTGAAAGTGAAAGTGAAAGGGGGTGGGGTTTTCGTGCGGTAACTTACACAGTAGGAGCAGCTATGTATGTAGTTTCACTTCTAGGGTAGCTTACACAGTAGGAGCTATGTATGTAAATTCACTTCTAGACACACAGTCTCTTTCTCTCTCATCAACCATAACCAAGCGTGTGTCAGTGTGTGTGTGTTGTAGAGGTGGATCTTACTGGAGTTGGGAGCGAACAAGTTGGTTTTTGGATTTACCATAAATGGGGTGGGTGGCTGTTCCTCATTTCTTTCTTATACACAAAAATACAAATTCTTTATTTAACCACCATTTTCTTTTAAAAAATTTATTTATTAAAATGTTCTTCAATTTAACAAATCAAATCAAGGTTATAATCAGGGACGACAAACAAACCTAAACCTCATAGGTGGTAAACTTGAAAGCTAACATATGTAGTATGTGTATGGGAGTTACGTAATTGGATTTGGATATAAGACCAGGTATGTAATTGTTCTTTATTCTTTATTATTATTATTTTTTTTGCGGATTTGAGACAGGTATAAAATTTAGTGATATACTTGTTTACCCGACAACGTATACTCGAAATAATATCTTGGGGGCCTAGGCGAAATAAAACCGGGGGCCATTTTCAACATGTTATTATTATTTTTTTAAAATAAAAAAGTTAAAAATTTGTAATTTAATCTCCATTTTCCTTATGAACAGAATTGACATTCTGATTTTCTTCAAATTGATTAGGTATTAATCTTTTTCATAAATGTTAATAAGTTATTAATCCTTTTCATTTTTGTTGATGACCTCCGAAGATGACAATATTTCTTCAAAATCTAATCATATTACAAAAGTGAGTGGGTTAGATGACCGGATCTTCTATTTTTGTAAACAAAATCTAAATACAGAGTTGTACAGAAAAACATTTGTTAGAATTAAGAGGTCCCAAGTCTTATAAGAGTCCTACGCATAAAACAATAGCACCAACCCTGGTTGGGATTACCCGAACTCATCCCATTATCATCTCTAGTTATAATATCTTTTTTTTACCTTGGTAATAAATAAATGTCCATGTCAATAACTCATAATTTGGTAAGTAAATTATAAATCATATGGAACTAAGTATTGGCTGGCCCAACCAATTGTTGTGATGATTTAAGACTGCGGGAAGTGGTGGTGTTGGTTGGGTGGGGGAAGCCAGTCATTGCTGGCTTCACTTCGAGTAAGCGTTGGGTTTGGCGTTGCCCAGCCAGCGTTGCTATGAAGCCTGGCGTGGGGCGGAGATCGCGCTTGTCACTTCGATCGTCGACACACAGCGTACGTTGCAACGGGTTCAAACCGCGTACTGGGGACAAACGTTCCAACAATACCAACAACACGTTGATAACAATCGCCACAATCTAAACGCGTGCCAACACAAGTGGCTCAATCTAAAACTAAAGCTGGATCTGTTTAAAATTTGTTTCGATAGTGTTCCTGCGGGGGACCTAAGCCACGACGATCAAATGGAGATTGTCAAGATCGAGTGGAGACACGACGGGAATCCAGAATTTAAGTGGGTTCCCCACGTTAATATTTATAGAACTTTGTAATTTTTTTAAGGAATTATTAACTAATTTTTTTTAGGATTTAATAAGTAGTTTTTTTTTTTAATTTTTAGGATGTTATGTAATTTATTTAAATAACATAAGTTTGTATTTTATTTTATAAATCTCAATTATATAAAATAACATAATTTTTAGGAAAACCCATTGCATCTTTCGTCCTTTATCACTAACTTGGTTACTTTTTATGGTTAAATCTAGTCATGTGTGTTGCACATGAGTGTATAATTGTCTTTTTACTCATTTATTTAAAAAATAATAAACAAACACACACATTCTACTCTTTTCTCTCTCCTAAATCTGCAAACTAGGGTGAACGGGGCACCATGCGGGGAGTGGTGCGGTGACCCAAGTCCCCGAGCGGGAACACCACCGCCATCGCTTCAGGGAGGGGGATCGGGGAGGGTTCACCGCACAAGAATTGCACTAGGATCGAGGATGTATACGTTGGGCAACGGTCAAATATTAAAAAAAAAATCAATTTTAACAATATAAATAACCAACTTAATCTAATTTTTTACCACACCCATTCTCAAACTCACTCTAAAAATCTATCAAATACAACACAAAGCCAAACCGAGCAATGGAGAACCAACCCCGCGAAGCCAAGAAAAAATCTAAGGGACGCGGCTCGCAACCGTCTCGTGGTGGTTCGAGCGGTGCAAGTGCACAACCACAACCCCCTTTCGGATATACTTCACAACCCCCGTTTTTTTTACCAACAACCTTCACATCCCTCCTTTTACAACACCCAACCACAACCCACTTTCGGCTATTTTCAAAATTTGTTATCAATGGATCCTCCAACCCCCGCCTTCGACCCGTATGGTTTTCGTTCCCCACAAGTTCCATCTCCACGAGAAAATGTTGAACGTCCTCTACCTATTCACGAGGACGAGGAAGTAGTGCCCGAAACTCAAAATTTGGGCGACTATGAAGATGACACCGGCGACGATGAATATAATGTGGATGAAGACGCCGGCAACGAAGAAGATGACGCTCGGGAGAAAAAGGGAAAAATGGAGAGCCAAAAATGGACAAAAGTCCAAGAAGAGGCGTTGGCGAAAGCATGGGTACATTGCTCTACCAACAAAAAGAAGGGCAATCAACAAACCCGCGATAGTTTTTGGCGTAAGATTTTAGATCTTTATAACGCCACCGTTGGTGGAAGTAACCGGACCGTGCATCAAGTACGGTCTAAATGGACCCCGATGATTACGAAGATAAACTTTTTCAACGGCCTATACCAACAAGCGGTAAAAATTATATTTTTTAACGTTGTATATTTTTTAATTTTGTTTACTAAGTTCATATGTTTTTAACACTTGTTATTTTATAATATGTAGGATCGCACACGAGGAAACGGGTGTAACGATCTCAACGTGATGAAAGTCGCTTTAAAGGAATTTAAAGATATATATCCGAGCGGTTTTCAACATGTCGAGGCATGGGAGGTCGTTCGAAAACACGACAAATGGGCCCAAGTCCCATTGTTGGGTGAGGAAGGGGAAGGTTCGGCACAAAAAAGAAAGCCCGTTGAGGTGGACCCTTCCATACCCGATATGAACGAAGACCCCTCGCCACAAAGAACACAACGGCGAGACAAGCGTCAAGCAACATCGTCCGAGGGCTCGGCCGAGTTGGCGGCACAATTCAAAGAGTACACCGCCATGAAAGAAGCGAAACACGCGATTGAATTGGAGGCGATTGAATTGAGGAAGAAAAGAGAGTCGGAGGCTCGCGAGCTCATAACGGAACAACGCGAGACGATGAGAAACTACGCGCACGATCGAGATATGAAAACATTCCTCAAGCCGCACGACGATGTTCCGCCGGAAATGTTGCCGTTCATCCTCGCCCGAAAGCGCGAGATCGCTAACAAGTACGGGTGGCCGTGCAATTTCTAAAATTTTTATGTAGTATTGCGATGTAATTTTTATTTTCTAGTTTGAATGTAATTTTTATTTTTAATTTAATGAAATGTCTTTTATTAAATTTCATTTAATTTTTATTAATATTTGTTTAATTTATAAACATGCATAATTACAACAAATAAAAAAAACAAAAAAGAAAACAAAAAAGCAAGTCCCCCAAGAGAGGAGTGCCGCCATCAAATTGAGGGTGTGAGAGAAGTTAAGAGGGGAGTTGACGTGGCGCGTGCTGATTGGCCGTGCGTAAGAGAGGGGACTCCCCTAAGAGAAGAGTACCCCTCTCACCCTAAATAGAATCCCCAAATCTCTAGAATTGAATGAGAGCTCTTTTAGAATTTTGCTAAATACAGACTTGCAACCAACTGGTCAAAATAATCAAAACTTATGATAAACTCTTGAACAAACATTATCATTGTTCCATCACTATCTTCTCCTTTTTCTACAGGTTCCATTAGTCCCACCACTACCCGATCGGTTGACGATGTAGCAAATGTTGCATATTGTTTAACTATTATCGGTTGACGATGTAGCAAAAGCAACTATCTTTAGCTCCCACAACTTCAAACAGAGACAGTCATGAAAGAGATGAACTTGATTTTAAGTAGTCTAGACATAAAATCTCAGAAAATTTTATGAAAAAAGAACACGTTTCACAAGAGTACATTTTCTTTTCATTTCCTGCCATAAACCCTTGAAGCCTATATGTTCTTCTTCTTGACACCAGACTTAGAAACCTTGAGACTCCTGTTAACAGCACTCAATCTTGCAAGTGCTGCTTTCTTCAAATCTGGCCTGTAGTAGTTAAATGGCAGCATTTCAATAGCCATTGAATATGGTTTCTCTCAAGCGGTTACCTGATTTACAACTGCCTTAGCCATGCGGTTGAACTCCTTTTTCAAAATTGACTTTGTGAGATTAAATATATTAATGTTGTAATATTTAATCTTGTAGCCTATATAATCATTTATATTATATTAGATCAAAATATATTAATAACCTATTATAATTAGTTGGTAATTGTTGATGGACCATATTACCCTTATTAACTAATTAGGTTTCCTCTTGAGTGTATAAATAAGGGGCTTATTAGAGAGTTAAAGGGTTAGACACTTTACACAATCACAACCCTCATTAACATCACAAATTCGTGACTCTCTCCCTCAACCGAAACTCACCCTACTTTCGGTTTTCATCACCATCATAACTTTACACCCTAAGGAGGAACCGGATCAACCTGACAAAGATGTCGAACACTATGACTGGATTCTCTACTGCTTTGAATACTATAACAGGTATGTATTTTCATGTTTTCCATTAGTTTAAACAGAACTGATCAACATGTGGTATCAGAGCATATGTTGATAAATCAGTTGTGTTTTTAGTATCCATTATTCTCGGATCAAAATCTGGAAAACGGAAGTTTTTAAAGCCTTAAAATCAGAACTGTTTTCGGGTTTCATTGTGGCCGAAATCCCTGTTTTTCGGAAACTGTTATTTGAATAATTGACTCGGAATCATAAAGGATTAAACTTATTGTCACGAAATCCATTACAAAACCATTAAAATCAGGTTTCGGATTTCCAGATTATGTTCTTATTTTCTTAGGGTTCATCAACTGTTCTAAATAAAAACTCGAAAATTCCATTATTTTGGAATCTAATTTGGATTGATGGGTGTTTTTTTAATGTTTTGATCTTAATTTTATCTATTAGAAATTTCGAAAACTGTTAAAGATATTCAGTTATTATTTTTGAAATATTGTGATAAGTTTAGATCAGAAATAAAACAGGAAACATTATCTCCACAATCCCTTAAATTTCGAGTTTCAGTTTTTATCACAATCAGCAGCTGTTAACAGAGGACTAGAGACCACAAGGTCTCGACTAGAGACCACAAGGTCTCGACTCGAGACCACAAGGTCTCGACTCGAGACCACAAGGTCTCGACTCGAGACCACAAGGTCTCGACTCGAAATCATAAAGGTCATCAAAAGTCTACAACTCGAGATCAGAAGTCTACAACTCGAGACCATCAGGTCTCGACTCGAGACTACAAGGTCTCGACTCGAGACCATAAGGGCTTAAAGCTTCACAACTCTAGACAACAGTCTCGACTCGAGATCACTGCGTTTTCGACTAAAGGCACTCGAGACCATGTTTGCGACTAGAGATCTCATTATGGAGTCGAGATCTCATAAAACATACTGACTCGAGACCTGACTCGAGACCCAACTCGAGACCTCATTATTTAAGCCGTTTAATGTGACCTAACAGGTGGTTTGCTATTAAATACTTGGTTTTGTTAACACTTACTTACTTAATTAATCAGAATCAGATAATTTTTGCAAAACCAAATATATAGCTTAACTTGAATGAGCTTTTGATGTATTAATTATGGCCAAAGCTGATTTAATACATCTATTTATTGTTCAAGTATTATAAAAGGCTATGTTAAGTATGCATTACAAACGTGAAATGTCTTAATTCTGGCCAAAGCTGATTTAATTCATTTATGTTTAGCATGACTTGACAAGTGCATAACTAAAGTGATTGTCTCATTTCTGGCCAAAGCTGATTTGTCACAATTACTTTGCACACATATTTAAATGATTACACTTCTGGCCAAAGCTGATTTGTCTTCATTTAAATAGAATTTTCCTAAGTCTATTATTTTGATGTTAGTAATAGACATTATCACAGCTTCATAATTATAATGGTCTTTATTTATGCCTGCCTTAGTATAACATGCCCTTAGATCACATTAAGACTTCTTTCTTAGTATCATAACTTGCTCATCTTATTTCCACTATCAGCACCCAATCAAGGGATTCCACCTTTGACTGGTGATAACTTTGCTGCATGGAAGGATGCCCTCATGCTTACACTTGGAGTGCTGGACTTTGATTATGCTTTGAGAGAGGATAAGCCAGCGGACCTTACTCCACAGAGTACTGCTCCTCAGCAGTTACTTCATGATAAGTGGACTAGAAGTAACCGCATGTCTCTCATGTTCATGAAGCAGTCCATTCATCACTCTATCAGAGGAGCTATTCCTGATTCGGACGATGCTAAAACCTATTTGGCTTCTGTGGAGGATCAATTCAAGGGAACATCAAAAGCACACGCTAGTACTCTTATCCTCAAGCTGGTGACGACTAAGTATGATGGGAGGAGCGGCATTCGTGAACACATCATGATGATGCATGACATGGCCAATAAGTTGAAGGGCCTAGAGATGGAGATCAGTGATGGTTTTCTTGTTCACTTCATCATCACTTCGCTTCCTTCGTCCTATGAAGCATTCAAGATCAATTACAACACTCAGAAGGACAAATGGACGATGAGTGAGCTGATCGCTATGTGCGTGCAGGAGGAAGAGCGTATGAAGATGGATCGCACTACTGATGTTGCTAACTTCACCACCTCCAGCTCAAAGAAGAGGAAGAACAATTATCCAAGAAAGGATGCTTCTAAGGTTCACAAGCCAAATCCAACTCCTAATACAAGTGCACCTTCCAGCTCTAAGAACTCCTTAGGCAAACCCTATTGCAAGTTCTGTAAGAAAACAGGTCATAAGCAAAAGGAATCCCCTGACTTCAAGGAGTGGCTGGCTAAGAAAGGTAACGATTTTTTCATGATACTTGAGTCCTTTAATTTAAATGTTCCTGCTAATTCTTGGTGGTTTGACTCTGGTTCTATGGTACATGTTACAAATTCACTTCAGGGATTCCTTACAATCCGGAAGCTGGGAAGAAACCAAAGAACACTTAAAGTTGGAGATGATCGGGAATTAGAAGTGAAGGCCATAGGAACATTACAATTATTTTTGAAAACTGGTTTATGTATTAAACTTTATGATACCTTATATGTTCCTGAGGTAACTCGGAACCTTGTATCAGGACCAAAGTTAGACATGGACGGTTTTGTTGTTTCCCATGGTCATCGCAAACTCTCTATTCTCTATGATTCCATTGTTTATGGTACTGGCATTTTGGATGGTGGTCTCTATAGATTAGAACTAGATGATAATTTTTCCAAATCTTTGTTGTCATATAATATTAATGAATCACTCACAAAGATGGAAAAGAAACAAATTCGAGACTTAGAGACTTCATCTATGTTGTGGCATCAACGTTTAGGCCACATCTCAAGAGAACGATTAAATCGTCTCGTAAAGGATGAAGTCTTACCTCCTCTCGATTTCACCGATTTTGGAACATGTGTCAAATGTCTCAAAGGCAAAATGACATTAGCAAATAAGAAAGGAGCCACTAGGAGCTCTAATTTATTAGAACTCATTCACACTGACATTAGTGGTCCTTATCAAATTGCTGGTATAACAGGACATACTTTATTTATCACTTTCATTGATGATTATTCTCGTTACATGTACTTGTATCTTATAAAGGAGAAATCTGAATCTCTAACAACTTTTAAAGATTATAAAGCTGAAGTTGAAAAGCAATTAGATCGTCAGATTAAAGTTGTGAGATCAGATAGAGGCGGTGAATATTATGGAAGACATACTGATGTGGGTCAAGCTCCTGGTCCATTTTATGAGTTTTGTAAGGGCCAGGGGATTGTGAACCAATACACCATGCCTGGTACACCTCAGCAGAATGGTGTCGCTGAACGAAGAAATCGTACCCTTATGAACATGGTGCGCAGTATGTTAGCCAACACTAATTTACCATTATTCCTCTGGACTGAAGCATTAAAAGCAGCTGTTCATATACTCAATAGAGTTCCTTCTAAGTCTGTCCCTAAAACTCCTTATGAACTTTGGACAGGAAGGAAACCGAGTCTTAAATATATGAAAGTATGGGGCTGCATTGCTGAAGCAAAACTTTACAATCCTTTCCTAAGGAAACTTGACCCTAAAATAGTTACCTGCTTCTTTATTGGGTATCCTGATCATTCGAAGGGTTATCGTTTCTATTGTCCTTCCCATGTCACCCGTATTGTTGAAACCAAGCGTGCTGCGTTCCTGGAGGATTTCAAGGTCAGTGGGAGCAGTACTAACCCTTACGAAGAATTGCAAGAAGTACAAGACGCGGGGGGGAGAGACTCGTCGCTTATCATTACTCCGTTTACTCCTCTTGTACCCCATGCAACTGCACCTGAAGTCACTGCACAAAATCCATCTCCACAATCAGAACCCATTATACCTCATAACGAAGGCACATCAAACGCTCAAAACCAAGACAACGCTGAACCCGATAATCAACTCAGGAGGTCATCTAGGCAAAGAAGGCCTACTAATTGGGATGATTATGTTACCTACCTGACTGAAATGGATGCTGGAAAGCTCAATGATCCTATCTCTTATAATGAAGCCATTAGCAGTGATCAGTCTTCTGAATGGAACAAAGCAATGATTGATGAGCTTGAATCCATGAAGAAAAATGACGTTTGGGATTTAGTCGAATTACCCAATGGTGCCAAACCTGTAGGTTGTAAATGGGTGTTCAAAACAAAACTGGATCCGAATGGGAACGTTGAACGCTACAAAGCGAGATTGGTTGCAAAGGGCTACACTCAGAAAGAGGGAATTGATTATCAAGAGACGTTTTCACCTGTCTCTCGTAAAGATTCATTAAGGATCGTCATGGCCCTAGTAGCTCATTTTGATTTAGAGCTGCATCAGATGGACGTCAAAACTGCTTTCCTTAACGGAGACTTAGACGAAGATGTTTACATGAAACAACCTGAAGGCTTTAAACCTGAAGGTCAGGAGCATCTAGTCTGTAAGTTGAAGAAATCCATTTATGGGTTAAAACAAGCATCACGTCAATGGTACCTCAAGTTTGATGAAGTCATGAAGAGGCAAGGTTTTATGAAGAATCAAGTGGATCAATGCACCTACCTCAAGATGAGTGGGAGTAACTTTACTATACTTGTCCTTTATGTAGTCGATATTCTATTGGCAAGTAATAGTTTAGACATGTTGCATGAGTCGAAGCGTTTACTCTCGCATAACTTCGACATGAAGGATCTCGGAGATGCTTCTTACGTCATTGGCATCGAAATTCACCGAGATAGACACAAAGGGATCTTAGGATTGTCTCAAAAGACTTACATAGATCGTGTCCTTACACGCTACAACATGCAACAGTGCAAACCCTCCGTCGCTCCAGTAGTTAAGGGAGATGTTTTCGGTTCATTCCAGTGTCCGACAACAGAGGTTGAAAAGGAGCAAATGAGCCAGATACCTTACGCGTCAGTAGTCGGGAGCCTGATGTATGCTCAAGTCTGTACTCGCCCAGATATCGCTTACATTGCTGGAATACTAGGTCGTTATCAGACTAATCCTGGCCTAGATCACTGGAAAGCAGCTAAGAAGGTCCTTAGATATCTGCAAGGGACGAAAGACTATAAACTGACTTATAGAAGAAGTGATCATTTAGAAGTGGTAGGTTATTCTGATTCTGACTTTGCCAAATGCAAAGATGACAAGAAATCCACTTCGGGCTACATCTTTATGTTAGCAGGCGGACCTATCTCATGGAAGAGTCATAAACAACAGTTAACTACAACTTCCACAATGATGGCAGAATACATTGCTGTTTACAACGCAACTTGTCATGGAATGTTGCTTAGAAATCTGATCACTGGACTCAAAATCGTTAATTCCATTTCTAGACCATTGAAGCTTTACTGTGATAATTCAGCTGCCGTTAGTTTCTCGAACAGTAACAGTTCGACTGGAGCTGGTTTATATCTTGATACGAAGTACTTGTTCGTACGTGAACGAGTTGAGGAAAATAATCTTTGTATTGAGTATATTAGTACTAAAGATATGCTTGCGGATCCGATGACTAAAGGTCTCCCACCTAAAGTTTTCAAAGAACATGTATCGAATATGGGACTTATTAAAGACCTTGTTTAATGGCATATTGTACTAGCTTATGTTTTGATTAATAAAATTTCCTCAGTTTGATTTTGTATGTCTCTAACATATGTTCTGCCGGTGTAATGACATATAGACAAATATAAATACAAATCAGACGCTAAAGGGCTTACATATTTTGATCATAACTGTTAGGTTTTAAATTGAGGCTATAGTATGACTAATGGGGGTCCCGAGTCGAATGATGATTCAACGGCTGTATTTCTCTGCTATAGTTCTTGGTTTAAGGCTAAAATGAGTGTTAACTCCTGGCCAGGCTTACCTAATACTCATGATAAATGATTACTTGGCTAAGTGGGAGAATGTGAGATTAAATATATTAATGTTGTAATATTTAATCTTGTAGCCTATATAATCATTTATATTATATTAGATCAAAATATATTAATAACCTATTATAATTAGTTGGTAATTGTTGATGGACCATATTACCCTTATTAACTAATTAGGTTTCCTCTTGGGTGTATAAATAAGGGGCTTATTAGAGAGTTAAAGGGTTAGACACTTTACACAATCACAACCCTCATTAACATCACAAATTCGTGACTCTCTCCCTCAACCGAAACTCACCCTACTTTCGGTTTTCATCACCATCATAACTTTACATCCTAAGGAGGAACCGGATCAACCTGACAAAGATGTCGAACACTATGACTGGATTCTCTACTGCTTTGAATACTATAACAGGTATGTATTTTCATGTTTTCCATTAGTTTAAACAGAACTGATCAACAGACTTGTGGAGCAAACTTGCGGGTTTGGCCTGCTTCTTGGTCTTGGTTTTTGCAAACAGAATAGCTTGTTCCTTTCCAGCTGGCTGAATGGTAACGGTCTTCTTGTTTGCTAGTCCGGCAATAAGATTACAACAATGTAACATGATATTTAACAATTTACCCTAATAACCAGAACCAATTTAGAACAAGCATCAAATGATTGAAGATATGTATGCAATTAAAAACCAACACAACAAAAATGATTGAAGATAGTGGCGGACCTACCTTAGAATAAGGGGTAGCCTCCGCTACCCTTTGACGGTCCGTCGGTAGTGTAAATTATAGAAAAAAATTGACATTTTTTTGACATTTTTTCGATTTCGTTACCCCTTTTTGTGAAATTTTACCCCTATAAGGATTTTCTAGACCCGCCACTAATTGAAGATGCAATCGATGGAAAACAAAAACAAAGCTGGGAGGCGGTGGGTGTGAAGATGGTCCGGCAGGATACCATGTGCCGCTCGGATGTACAAACCACGCGCCTGAACGGTGTGGTTGCTGGGATACGGTGGTGGTGGTGGGCTTGGATACCAGGTTTGAAGGCTGAAACCCTAAGTTGGGAAGGATGGTGAAAGAGGGGTTTATAAGGTGAGAGGAATTAGGGATAAAAGGACATAAATGCCCTCACATGCTAAGCACATGAACAGAGTTAATTTAAATTTCTAACCTGGTTTGGGGTAAAGGACGAAACATGCAACGGATTTTCCAAATAAAGGATTATGACTGCAATTATTGAAGTTAAAGGTCATCCATTGTAACCCGCTACAAACATAAAGGACCAAAAGTGTAATTTACCCTAAATAAAGTCAGCCAAGCCAACATGGCAGCCCAACGCGCTAACCCACATTGTTTCCACACCCCATTTTTTTGGGTGGTCCGGTGGAGCCCACAATATCCACGTGTCGAGCAAAGCCCCAAACCCAAACCCCCCACTCCCCGCAGTTTAATGGGTCGGTTCCAAACATGAATTATTAATTATCATTATTTATTTATATATATATATTAATTAATTCATATTCATAATCTTTTAATGAATAGTATTTTTGTCTTTTGTTGTGTTTTTTTATAGTAACTTTAAGGATTTTTGTTTTTTAATGAAACTTTGGCTTCTTTATAATTTTGTCACAAAAATTAAATAAGTTTATTTTTTGTTAGTTTTGTTTTACGCTTTTTCCGGATTTGATCATCGTTCGGTTGTTACTTATCACGGTGTTTTGTAGTTACATTTGGCACCTCGGTATTTTTACCCTCTCGACTTTCTAACGCGTGTTGGTGTAAATTCAACTTCGTCTACATTTTAAGTCACGTGAGTCAATTGGTGTTAGAAATTCGTCTTTTTATTTTTGTTTTTCCTAGTTTTAGTCAATGTTTGATTGGTAATTAGCATGGTTTTACGCCCCCCTGTAATGTTGGTAGCATAGTTTTACGCTTCTTCACCACAATGCGGAGGGCCTAAGACTAGTTGTTAATATTCCACACACATATCTTAAAAAAAAATTAAAAAAAAATCCAATAAAGTATTTTTATATAAATAGTTTTGACTCTGATTTACACTATTATGAGCTTTCACATCCTCTTTTTTTGTTGAACAGGTAAACAAGAATAACATAAAGGTATATATAAAAAAGATTACAAATAAGCTTTATTATATTCATATTCGCAACCCTTTCAACTTTTTACATTTGTCCTTGATGTTAGATTCTTAGGTCATGTGTATGTGTAGTGGTAACATTTTTTTATGGGGATTATCTGATAAAATGATAAAAAAAAGTGAAATATGAGAGTTATAGGGGGTATATAATATGTGTGTGTAGTGAGAGATTATGTAGATATAAGGTTATACATGTATGTATATATATGTATGTGTGAGAGAGACAAATTGTTCCCCCGTTATAATTTTCACGAGAGATCTGGGTTCAAGGGCTATAGCGCCCCTCGGGGCGGTGTGGAGAGGCGCCATATGGCGCTATATTGGTCAGTGGCTTTATATCACCTTCTACTACGAAAGGTCTTAACATCAAAAGAAATGAAGTTCTTTTCAAAAAGACTTGTACTCAACTGACTGAGATAAGACTTATACTCAACTAATCGAGACCAGTTATTACAACATATTATTAAACACGAATAAAAATTTAGTGTTCTAAAAGACAATGGTTCATTTGGTTGAGTGGATACTTCTAAAGGCAAACTAATACTATTTGTTACAAAAATTGTTAACACTTCATAAAACTCAAAATACTTCTTTTATTGGTCAAGTACAGTAGACAAATTACAATTTATGAGCAAGCTATCTAAACAAATGATTCAAGAATGACTTTCTAAATGAAATACGAATTAGATAAAACTATACATATAACCAACCATATCACACTACTTCAACCTTTATAGAAGGATGAACCAGAATGCATAGGATTTTAGAGACTCAAATAAGAAAAAAACGTATATGCTTTTATCTCATGAGAGAGAAGACTTTTGTATTTATAGCAACTTTTCCGGTTAACCCTTGAATTATCAAAAATACTTGCGTTCGGTTCCTCAAGTTTAGTGCTTCCGAGTTCCAATGGATCCTTAATGACTATTTATGCCTTTTTTGAAAGTTTGTTATTTGCAAAAATGTTGTCTTGCCAATCTTATCTATTGATTGTGTTGATCAGACAGCTGAAATCTCTTCCTACATTTTGTAAAGTTTTGGCTCTTTGTAGAATATCTTTGTCATATACATATACACACATATATATATATAGGGAGAGGATCATGAGAAAACTATATATAAATGAGAAAACCAAAAAACTAACCAAAAAAACACTAAAAAGGAGGGATGAGACTTTTAATGAAGGGGGGGGGGGGGGGGGGGGACTTTTAATGAAGGAGGGGTAAAATTGAAAAAAAAAATATATAACTTTTCAAACATTTCCCATTTCTCCATACGTTATCATTTTAAAACAAAAATGGCACCATAAGATCACAATTTTTTGTATCTTTCATTCAAGTATATTCGAGCATATTTTTTATGACATAAAAAAAGATTTATGGTGTCATCTTGTTTTCAATACTATTATTATAGTAGTGCACATGTGCAATATAACATGTACTACAATTGCATTACATGCTTAAAATTAGATTTTTGAGTCTAGTTTAGCTTTTAGGGTTAGTTTTTTTGGAGGTTTAGGATTAGGATTAGGTTTTTGGGTGTGGGGGGGAGGGGGGTTTAGGTTTTTGGGGGTTGGGGGGTTTAGGTTTTTTTCGGGTTTATGTTTAGGGTTTAGTTTTAGGTTTTCGGGAGGGTGGGGGGTTTAGGTTTTTGGGGGGTGGGGGGGGGGGTTTAGGTTTTTTTCAGGTTTATGTTTAGGGTTTAGTTTTAGGTTTTCGGGAGGGTGGGGGTGGGGGGTTTAGGTTTTTGGGGGGTGGGGGTGGGGGGTTTAGGTTTTTGGGGGGTGTCGGTGGGGGGGGGGGGGGGGGTGGGTTAAGTGGTTTAAGCTTTATGTATTAGTGCACATGTGCAGTACTTTTTTTTGAAAATTTTTTTCCATACATAAAAAGTAGCGATTTTTATAAAAAAAATTGTAAAAAAAAAATAAAAAAATTTGGTATGTTTTTAGGTTTTTTTTAGGCTTTTTTGGTTAGTTTTTTGGTTTTCTCATTTAAACTAGTTTTCTCATGATCCATCCCCTATATATATATATATATATTTATATTGGAAAGTTCAAATGAGAAGAAATTAAAAATTAAGAATAAAAAGAATAAAGGATACAAAGGTAATTTGAACAAATCATTTAATGAGTCTAACTTATAAAATAATTGTGCACCTTACACAATAAAAAGAATCTTGCATACGATCTTACATTTTCAACATTTCCTACACCATTAAAACAATATTTTGGTGTAGGCTACATAATGTGTAGGACTCAAATACTTTTAAATAATTTTGTGACTCATAATAAAATATGTGTAGGACACAAAATTTTTAAATAATTTTGTCTCTTCTAATAAAATTTGTGTAGGACCCAATACATTAATGATGGTGAAAGAGGAATTTATGATTGCATTAATAAGACTTAAGTAACTCTTTAAAATATTTATTAATATTCTACATCAAAATGTCTATATTACCCTTAGTAATTAAATCAATAATTAAAAGTAGACAAAAATGATATATTGATTCACAACCATTGATCAAAAAATATAGGGTCTAGATTAATTCATTCTTCTTCTTTTAAGAAGATTCTTCTCAAATGAACCTCCCCATATATATATATATATATATATATTCAAGAAATTGTTCAAAAGGTTTATTCACCAAACTTGATGATCACGATTACAATGGAATGTGTCTAAATAGGAGAACCAATATACAAAATAATGGAACTACTGTGATTTAGGAGCTAACTGTGGAAAGCAAATATTATGGGATTATGAGTGATATTCGGTGAGAGAAAATCATGCAATTCTATACTCCCCCTCAAGCTGGAGCGTGCAGATTTCGCATGTCCATCTTGACAAGTAGAAACTCAAGTTGTTTTGATCCCAACGCCTTAGTGAAAAGGTCGACTATTTGCATTTTTGTGTCAACATAAAGCGGTTTGATCTCTTGTGACTCGACTCGTTCCCTGACAAAGTGGCAATTCATTTCCACATGTTTTGTTCGTTCATGGAAGACTGGGTTATTAGCAATATGTCGGGCTGCTTGGTTGTCACAATAAAGAGGTGTAGGTTCACTTTGTTTTGCTTCAAGGCCTTTTAGAAGCCAGCGCATCCATAGGATTTCACTAGTAGCCGTTGCCATGGCTCGATATTCCACCTCAGCTGAAGAGCGAGAAATGACAGATTGTTTCTTGGGTTTCCAAGAAACAGGAGCTCCCCCTAAGAGTAGATGGTACCCGGTTCGCGATCGTCGTGTGAAGGGACAACCCAACTAACCCGCCTCACAAAAAGTGACCAAGTTTGTTCCTCCTTCTTTTGGAAAAAAGATACCTTGTCCCGGTGTGGCCTTTAGGTACCGGAGAACTCTCATGGTTGCGTCAAGATGGTTTTGCCGAGGGTCAGACACAAACTGACTTGGGACGTTTACCGAGTAGGTGAGATCTGGTCTGGTGGCTTGGAGGTATAACAACCTTCCAACTAACCACCTGTATTTGTTCGCATCCACACGAACGTTCTCATTATCCTTTTCGAGTTTTAGATTTTTCTCCATTGGGAAGGAGTTTGGTCTACATCCTAACATTCCGCTATCTTCCAAAATGTCTAGGGTATACTTTCGTTGACTTAGTACCAACTCGTCCTTAGTACGTGTCACTTCAATTCCAAGGAAATATTTTAGTTTGCCAAGATCTTTGATACTAAATTTGTCATTAAGAAAGGTCTTTGTTTCTTGTATCTTGTGTTGGTCATTCCCGGCTATAATTACATCATCAACGTATATAAGGGCAGCAACAAAAACCCTCCCCCTTTTGTAAGTGAAGAGTGAGTGGTCTGCAAATGATTGTTTGAAACCGAGTTGGAGTAGAGTCGATGTAAATTTTTTGTACCAGTTCCTTTATGCCTGTTTTAGGCCGTATAAAGATTTCCTCAACCTATACACCTTCGAATCTCCCCCTTTATCATAGCTTTGTGGAATTCTCATGTATACTTCTTCGTTCAAATCATCGTGCAAGAATGCGTTATCCATATCTAGTTATGAATGACCCAGTCTTGCTTAACGGCAATAGCAAGAGGACTTCTCACTGTTACTAACTTAGCCACCGGTGCGAACGTGTCGTGGTAGTCAACCCCCTCCATCTGTGTATAACCCTTGGCAATGAGTCTTGCCTTGTACCTTTCTATTTCGCCTTTTGGTTTGTATTTAATTTTATAGACCCACTTTGAATCTATAGTTCGTTTCCCATCAGGTAGATCTTCTATGGTCCAAGTTCCATTTTCTTCTAGAGCTTTTATTTCTCTTTCCATGGCATCTCTCCAATTTTGATCTTGTACAGCTTGTTTAAAATCTGTCAGCTCATCATTGAACTGATGGCCGCTAGAAAAGCCTTGTGTGGGTCGGAAAATTTTTCGTAAGATACAAAATTTGAAATTGGGCATACCCTTGAGGATTGTTGACTGGAGACGGGACGAGCATGGTCAATAGATGGGGGAAGTCGAACATGATAGTCATTGAGGTGTGTGGGTCTGGACTTGTTTCATTTTTCTCTTGTTGGCCCAACAATTTCATTTTGGACTTCAATGTTTTCATTCCCATTTTGTTCTACATACCTACTAATCCATTAGTAGCTTGTGAAAGGTGTGGGGCTTCAAAGTTGATATGGTGATCAACTGGGTTATTGGGGCCCAACTCCTCCATTTATGCTTGTTCATTATTCTCAACAAGATCAACTGGGCCATCAAGGCCCAAATCTTCTGTCTCGGCCTCTTCATGTGTTTCGATGGGCCTAGTAGATTCGTGATTTTCATCGAATGGGTAGCGGAAGACATCTTCTTCCTCGTGTTCCTTTTCTTTAATTTTTGTGGCAAATGGAAACACCTTTTCCGTGAATTTTACGTCTCTAGAAATAATGATTTTGTTATGACTCGGGTCATAGATTTTATACCCTTTTGTTCCACTTGGATAGCCCATGTAAACACCTGGCCTTCCTCTCATTTCGAATTTGTCTCCTTTCATCTCGATGCTCCAATAATAAGCCATGCAACCAAGGATCCTCATGTGGTCATAACTTGGTTTTTCGTCATGCAATAATTTGTATGGAGTCTTATTTCCAATTACCTTGGAAGGCAATCTATTAATTATGTATGTTGCCATTAAAATGCATTCACCCCAAAATCTTGTTGGAAGATTAGCTTCAAATTTAATAGCTCGAGCCGTTTCGAGTAGGTGCCTATGCTTTAGCTCCACCACTCCATTTTGTTGTGGAGTATGTGGACACGTTGTCTCCAAAATGATTCCTTGCTCAGCATAGAAATTCAACATATGATTTGAAGTAAACTCCCCAGCATTGTCACATCTTATCACTACAAAAAAATTGCCATTTAGTGGCACACACTTTTAATGGCATATACATTTTGTTCCACTATTTTAGGTTTTTATTGGCACTTTTGGTATGCCACACTTGCTTAGCACTAGCTTTAGTGGCATTTAGTTTTTTGTGTCACTAAAATAGGTTTTTAATGACACTTTAAAAATGCCACTAAATTGTTTTGCATTAGAACTTTACATCAAATCACATGAATATCAAAATTTAAACGCATGTTCTCAAAATTTTCATGTTTCCCTCCCCTTCAATCCTAAAGTTAAAAGTTCCCTCCACTGAGTATCAAAATTTTCGGCTCCCTCTTAATAGTTTCCCCACTCCCACCCCCACCCCCAGCCCAAACCAATCTATGTGAACTCCCCTATCAATCCGGATCGATTACCAAATCTTTGAAACACTATCGCACCACCGTAACGGCTGAGCACCACCATCGCACCATTGCACAACCACACCACTTATTTAGAAGCCCTGCCATCCTTGTTCAACAACCCTTCATCCTCGTTCAGCAACCCAATTATTCTGGTTTAAAAGCCCCCAAGGTGGTTAGGTTCAAAAGGAGGATTTATTTTTCTCTATTGACCATCAGATTTGAAAAGGTAAAAATAACTTCGTGATTTTACCTTTGTGATTATCGTTTTTATTCGGAGCCCTAATTGGCTAATTTTATGATTTCAATAATTTCATTTTCTTTTTAATTGAAAGTTTACCACTTTAGATAAATTATCATTCAAATTGATACTATGATTTGTATTGAGAGCTAGATGTTTGTAAACAGACATGAACTAAGCCTTTAATGCCATCAGTTTTGTTGTAGAGCATTTAACGAAATAGTGAACACTGTAACCAATTGCTTGCATTCCTCGTACATGACCTTGAGCCTTTTAGCCTTTTAATCAAACCTTTTATTGATCTAGAATAAATAAAGGTACACACTGACAATGATGACATGCGATGTACATCATGAATATGAAAGTCTCTTTTACTGGATAATGAAGTTAAGCCTTTTTTTGTGGATTTCTAGTCTCCAGGTAATAATTTAGACTTAGTGTTCTATAATGGTAGAGAATTGTTTAACTTTACGCTTCTTGTTATGTAAAATCATGGTTACATTTCTTGAACTCTTCTTTTTTATATTGTGTGTAGTGTGTATGACAAACAGGAGTCAATCGGTCAGATATAGTATCCCATATCATCCGATTCAAACAGCACTGGCCTTTGTTCAACCAAGCTCTCAGAATGTACTATATATTTTCCTTTAAATCTTTAATTTACGTATTTTGAAAACGAGATCCGTGATCTGAGGCGATTTTGCATTGATTATTATAGGTAATGGTTGGAAGTTTGGGACCTGTTGTCTATGTTCATCCTGTTTCTTAAGATTTTTCTAACTCTTATTATTTCATTCAAATGGTCTATTTTATTCAAATGGTTACCTGACTCTTATTATTGGTGTAGGAACCGTGGCGGCCCAAGCATGCAGCTACATGTGGCTCCACCGTAATAGAGATGGAAGCATTTGGGGAATTAAATTACATCTTGAAATATTCTTTCTCACCACATGTGGGTAACATTTCTTAGACCACCTTTTTGACCTGCTGCACATTGGAGGTTTGGAAGTATGCATAAAGTGATGTATCTTGGCCATAGTTGTCAATAGCGAGCGTAACGATCGCTATAGCGCGCTATGTAGCGTATAGGTCTAGGCTCGCTATTAGGGTTGTAGCGATAAATAGCGATAAAAACGACAATTTATTTTAATGTTTTGTTTTTTTTTAATATAAATAGCAATTAAATATAGCTATAAAATAGTTGGATTTTAGGTATTTGTTAAATATACATGTAAAATAGCATATATACCAATGTATTTTGATATAATATACATATAAAAATTTTTGAAATTTTTTCTAGTGTATTGCTATTTATAAAATAGCCACCCGCTATCGGTCATTGTTCGCTATGTAGTGTATAGGCGCCTTAACGCTATTTGTCGCTATTCGCCATTAACAACTATGATCTTGGCTTCACCTGTTATATTGTATCTATACAGAAGACTGCCACTTTGCAGCCTACAGGCAACATAGTACAAATGTTGACGGCTTGACGCTGCATTTGCAACAGGTCAAAAGTTGCCTCAAAATGGTTCCCTTTTGCTGCTGGTATAACAAGCATACACTACTCTTTTCTTCACTGTATTTTGATAGATTTCTACAAAAATATATTTTAATATATTACATATATATGGAAAGCAGGTGCAAACTGTATTTGTCGATTGGTTTGCCTCAATCGCGACCCCGAACCGCGTACCCGAACCGGAGCGAACCGCGAATTAGGTGACTTTGATCTGAATATTCGAGTATAGGTTCGTACTGACTCATAATGTGATAATTACACTAGTACAAATTATGATTTTTCTGAGCTCACAAAATATTAATTTAGGCGGTTAGAGATATAAACCGCCCAAAAATCATCTGAATGAACTTACACGCATGTTTTTTTGAGCTATATAGCTCAAAAAAATGATTTTTTTGAGCTGGTTTAAACTATAGCTCAAAAAAATATGTTTTTTTGTGCTACCATAACAACCTAGCTGAAATAAAGAAGATTTTTTTTAGCTCGGCTAAATGATAGCTCAAAAAAATATGTTTTTTTGTTCGATCATAACAACCTAGCTCAAATAAAGGGTTTTATTATATTTCATAATAAAAAAAACTCTACGATTACTATTAATAATTATTAGATTTTCTTCCCATCTCTTTAATTATTTTTTTCTCTCTGCAAACCCTAGCCTAGCCCCTGTTTCTTCAATTCAATTCATTCTTCATTCTATTCAAACATTACTTTAGTAACAGGTATATATCATATATATTCTTCTATATATATATATATATATACATATATTAATTGTTTGATCAATATGTATTAATTAATTATTTGTTGTTATTTGATTGTAGATAATTGAATTATTCTAGCTTTTATTCTTCATTATATCAAATCAAGAGGTTAAAGGTATGAACTTTTGTTTTTTTGTTGATGTATTTTATTTTTTTATGCATAATATGTATGTATACATGTATATATGATATTTATACATATGCCGTCGATGTAGATGTATATAATATTCATATATATATATATATATATATGAATATACATGCATTGATAATAACCTTTTAGAGCTTACCCGTCTAAAATTTATCTAATAGAGATAAATTTTAGATTGTCCCCGTTTGGGACTGCTTTTTAAATATTCTATCTCATTAGGATGTGTATATATTTTAGCCTGTTAACTATTAAGAAAAATTCGGCAGCGTTTTCCCCACTCCTTCGGGTTTGTGGTTCATCCACATACTTGGGGAGTTAAGGGGAAATGCTGTCATTTTTTTCTTAAATAGTTAACACGTTAAAATATATACATTTGAGATAGAATATTTAAAAAGTGGGTTAGGATCCACCACCCTAGAGTACTATATTAACAACATGTACATGTTTAATTGCATATTACTTATTAGATTATTTTAATTTTCAGATGGAAGACAGAGAATATTGGATGTACCATAGTCTGCCTACTTCTGAAATATATACAAAAGGCGTTTCTACTTTTCTTAAGGTTGCTGAAGTTAATCGGAGGAATGTTGGCCCTAAAGATATTTGGTGTCCTTGTAGGATTTGTAAAACCTTTCAAAAATATGAAAATATTAGAGATATAGAGTATCATTTGATTGCAAATGGTTTTATGCCTAGTTACACTTGTTGGACAAAACATGGCGAATCACGAAATGATGGTGCCACGACATCGGTTAATTTAGAGAATGTGGAACATGATGATTTCTTATACGGTGACAATTTAAACGAGGAAAATTTATATGATGACAATTTAAATAATGACAGTCTAAATGATAACAATTTAGATGACATGTTTAATGATTTGGAGAATGATGATATTGACGATGATGATAGAGTAAAATTACAACATCTATTTGAAGATGCACAAAAACCATTATATAATGGTTGTGAGATTTCTAAACTTGAAGCTGTTTTGATGTTGTTTAACTTGAAAGCAAAAAACAGATGGAGTGATACAAGTTTCACAGATTTATTAGTAGTTTTGCATGACATGCTTCCGAATAGTAATGTGTTACCAATTTCGTTTTACCAAGCAAAAAAAAAATGATGAATCCCATGGGATTGGAAGTTGAAAGAATCCATGCATGTCCGAATGATTGCATCTTGTATAGAAATGAGTATGCGAATAGTCATGAATGTGTCAACTGTGGTGAATCAAGGTACGCGAGAAAAAGAAAAACCGGTGAATATGATAATGATGTGAAGAAAAATGGACCACCGGCTAAAGTAATGTGGTATCTTCCTATTATACCGAGACTAAAACGATTATTTTCAAACGAGAAAGAAGCAAAATTATTACGCTGGCATTCAGATGAGCGTATAAAGGATGGAAAATTAAGACATGTGGCGGATTCTCCACAATGGAGAAATATTAATAGAAAATATCCAGAATTTGGTAATGAGGTTAGGAATATAAGGTTTGGGCTTAGCTCCGATGGATTCAATCCTTTTGGAAACGCTAGTAGTGGTCATAGTACTTGGCCGGTTCTTCTTTGCATCTACAATCTGCCACCATGGTTATGCATGAAACGAAAATATATAATGATGTCGTTGTTGATTCAAGGTCCGAAACAACCCGGTAATAACATCGATGTTTATATGTCCCCGTTGATTGATGACCTAAAAACTCTATGGGAATCTGGTGTAAATGTGTATGATGCTTATAAGAAGGAATATTTTGACTTGCGTGCCATGATTTTTTGCACCATAAGTGATTTCCCGACATATGCTAATTTATCTGGATATAGCACGAAAGGTAAGAAAGCTTGTCCTGTTTGTGAAGATGAGACAACTTCAATATGGTTGAATCATTGCAGAAAAACAGTATACATGGGACACCGAAGATTCCTTCCAACTGGTCACAGTTTTCGAAACAACACAAAGGACTTTAATGGAAGTACCGAGACCAGACGGAAACCGAAGAACTTTGATGCATTTTCACGAGTTAAAAATCTAAGTACCGTTCTGGGAAAAAGAACTCGTACTACTCGTGTTGAGAAAGTAACTAATTGGAAAAAAAGGTCAATCTTTTGGGACTTACCATACTGGAGGCATTTACAAGTTCGACATTGCCTAGATGTTATGCATATCGAGAAAAATGTATGTGATAGCTTGCTAGGCTTATTGTTAGACATTCCCGGAAAAACTAAAGATGGTGTCAATGCCCGTAAAGACATGGAAGAAATGGGAATACGTAAAGAGCTTGCCCCTGTTGAAAAAGGTAATCGTATTTATCTGTCACCTGCATGTTACACAATGTCAAAGGAAGAGAAAAAAAAGTTTTGTAAATGTTTGCATGATATTAAAGTTCCATCTTGTTATTCCGCAAACATTAAAAGGTTGGTGTCGATGAAAGATTGTAAACTGCTTGGTATGAAGTCTCATGATTGTCATGTTTTGATGACACATATGATTCCTATTGCTGTCCGTGGATTACTACCAGAGAGTACACGACACACAATCACAAAACTTTGTTTGTTTTTTAACATGATTCACTCGAAAGTTATTGATCCCCAGGAATTGGATGCATGGCAAAAAGAAATCATAATCACACTTTGTGAACTAGAGATGTATTTCCCGCCATCCTTTTTTGATGTGATGGTTCACCTGGTGATCCATATTGTTGAAGAAATCAATGCTTGTGGTCCGGTATTTTTGCGTTACATGTACCCTTTTGAAAGATACATGGGTTTCTTAAAAGCTTATGTAAGAAATCATTATCGGGCTGAGGGTAGTATTGTAACAGGATATGCTTCCGAGGAGGTAATTGAATTCTGTACGGGATATGTAGAAGGTGCTAAAAGTATTGGTCTGCCACAATCTCGTCACTCCGGCAAACTTCAAGGGGAAGGAGGTGTTGGTATGAAAATGTTAAACCCAAGTAATGATAGTTTAGAACTTGCACATTTCTATGTCCTAAGGCACATGACTTGTCTTGCTCCATATGTCAATGAACACTTGAAGTTATTACAATCATCCTACCCGAATAAGAGCCATATGTGGCATGAAACTAAACATAACAAAGAGTTTTCTTCATGGTTGAAAGAGAAGGTAACCGGTGGTCAGGCGGTTGTTGATAAAATTGTGGAACAATTGGGGCGAGGTCCAGAATGTAGAGTAAAATCTTACCAAGGGTATGACATTAACGGGTATACTTTTTACACAAAAACTCAAGATGAGAAAAGTACAATGCAGAATAGTGGAGTTACAGTAATAGCATCAACAAACAAATTCGACCGGATGAATCACAATATAAGATTGGAAATCGCTAAGGAGTCTTATTATGGTGTTATCGAAGAAATTTGGGAGCTGAATTACAGAACTACCATTATCCCTGTGTTCAAATGTAAGTGGGTGAACAATAGTACAGGTATTCAAGTTGACAAATATGGATTTACACTTGTCGACCTTGCAACAAATGGCTATGCATCTGAACCGTTTATCCTCGCTTTACATTGCACACAAGTGTTCTTTGTAAAAGACCCAAGCAAACCAAGATACCACATCGTATTGCAAGGTAAACGACGTATCCTTGGTTCAATCAATTAAACTTTATTGCTTTTGGGTCCTACTGATTGTAAAGGTTCACATCATAATACTTCCAAAACTGAAATTGATACACATGTTTAATGTACTTGGTTCAATCAGTTAAACTTTATTGCTTTTGGTCTTTCTAGTCTTCGCCATATCGCTTTCAAAAAGGTATACAACTTTAGTTTCAAAAAGGGCCCCAAAATGTCTATATCCATACACAGAGTTGATACATGAATTATAGGGGTCCAACAATTTTTTTTGGCAAAAAAGGGCCCCATGTTTATTATCCGCTTTGGGTCCCAAACAAGTTTGAGACGGCCCAGCAAGTAATCATTTTGTCTTGTTAGTATCCTATTCTATCTTAAATCCCCAACTAAAAAAATTCAGTTTCGATTCGATTGACGACTGAAAAGGTGCATAGTGAAATATAGGTTTGTTTTTTTTACCTGTTTCGCGATTTGGCGTTCAAACATCGGCGTTGATTCGTGTTGTTGGTGAACATAAACGACAACCAAGAATCAATCGATTAGATAACATAAAACCGTTTTAACATCTTATTTGTTTCATAAAAATAGGCTGTTACTTATTTGTTGATTTTACTTGTAAATTGCTCATGCAGCACTAGTTTATGCCATGCCAACCACCACAACAGATGTCACATGCAAACTTGGGAGAGGGAAACGTGGGCCAGCGACTTTCTCAAAGAAAGACTGTGACTATACCATTGAGTTTAACCATGATAATCAACCGATTGGCAAGAATGCGACTGATTATACTTCATGGTTAGGAGTGAAGATGAAAGCCGAATTTTCTTACCATATTCCGCAAGATAAATTTGAAGAACATAAATGGGAACATTCATGGAAGGATATTCAGGTATTATATATTTTTGTTTGTAATTTTATAGAAACATGAATAATATTTGTTAAACGTTTTTGTTTTATAAATATGCAAGGAACTATGGAAAGTTAATAGCATTGCGCCCAAAGATGCAGCACTTAAAAATGCAAAAAAGCGTCATACAAATTGGCGAAGTTATCTTACAACAAACTATGTAAGGATGAATAAAACTCCTTTCAAGTCATATAAGAATCTCCAACCACAACATTGGGAAAACTTCGTTGCCCAACGGAGTAGCAAGGAATTTATGGTATATGAGAATTTTTAGTTATATCATTATTATGTATGCTATTGTTATATGTTTATAACTATTAATGCATTACAATTTGTTTATTTATGTGAAGAAAAAAAGTGAAAAAGCGACAAGTGCTGCCAAGAAGAATGTATTCCATACTTGCTTAGGACGTTCCGGGTATGCGGCTTTGGAGCCTCTCATTCCGCTCATATGGTCCCAACTTGTGCCGGTGTATAAACACCTCAAAACTATTCAAGACTGGCACTCTAAAAGGTGGATTTCGGCTAGAGCAAAACAAAACAAGAAAACTAAGAAGTATGAACTTGCAAAAGATGCGCGAATAGAGTCTATTAAACTAGTAAGTGAATGTATATTTTAATATATATATGTTAAAGTCAAACTTCTTACCAATTGTATATATTACATAGTCCGAATACGAAATAGAAATAAAGGCAGATGGCAGTTATTTTTCCGGGGTGGAGGATCCACTAAGTAGGCTACTTGGACCGGAACATGGAGGGCGATTACGTATTGTTTCTAATATTATAGGTAATACTATATTATTATATAGATAAATATATAATGAGTTTTTGGATTTAATACTTGTGGTTAAATGTTGATTAAAGGACGCACAAAGGCTAAGGGAGGATTATTTCAAGGTGCTAGACAACAAAGTCAAACAGACGTGTCTACCACTCAAAGGTTAGGGGTGGTTTGCGATTATAGAGGGGTGGACTCAAGCCCTAGTATCCGTGGCACGAGTGATGTTGGTGGATCCCATATTCATTATCCACCTATAGAGGTACTTATATTTATACATTGTTTTATGTCTAATGTTGGTTTTAAAAATGTTGTCTCGTTTTGTAGGAGCTTGCTGAATGTGAATTGTTATTCCCGGGCCCTTCTATAAAAGAAAAAGTAGTCGGTTCGGGGCTTGTGTATCCTACTATGGATAGGTTATTAGATGAGGTTCAAATGGAGGATGGCTATGTGAAAGTCAAAGTAGATATCATCGATCCAAAATTCGAGAACAGTCCTCTCCCTCCAGTTTCATGTTATGACGAGGTTACAGATTTAGGTGATGCTCGTGGTAAATATGTTCAATGGCCACGTTTTGCAATAAAGTAATTTCGGGTTTACGTAACATTTGTGGTTTATAGTTTCATGTTTATTGATTGTTTTAGACAATTAGTAAGTGTGTTGTTTTGAATTAGGTTTATTTCGGGTTTACGTAACATTTCGTTAGGTTAAGTTCGGTTTTATTGTCACGAGTCTTTTAGCGATTTTAGAAGTTTGTTTTTGGAATTAGGTTTTAAGGGTAATTCAAAGGATGGGCTCCTAATACAATCATATGATTCTCACATATTTGACAAATGAAAGAAAATAATGAATGTTTTGTTAAATTGTAGCTTTTGAACACAGAGACAACTCCCCAAAACCAAGACTTGACACAACAATTGGAGGACGTCACATGTTATGAGCCACAGGTTAGTGGTTTGGTTACTTTGGTCCGGGTAATATATATTTTATATTAATTTTATTTTATATTGCAACAATTTCGTTTGTTGTAGTTTGAGCAACCTGATGAACTAAATCAAACTCAACATTATCATATTGATCCGACTACTATAGAAAATTTTGATGACGAGGTAATCAACAACTCAAATTCTCATTATATATATATAAAACAATGCACAAATAATTAGTTTTTCAATTAATGTAGTTTGTTTCTGGCGCATTTTTTCCCGATCAACATGATGTACACATGTCCGAACGACTCGATGCGATGGTAATCAACAACTCAACAATTTTTTATGTGTGTGTGTATGTGTGTATATATACTCTTAAAAGCGTTTGTTTAATTATGTAGTTCGATGAAGAACCTCCCGCTCCAAAGTTGTCAAAGGCTGAACAAAAAATACAAAATGCCTTGTTGAAGATAGAAAATGAGCGGCCTGAAAATATTAAGTTATGGGCTGCACGATTAAAGGATCTCTTTAATGGAAAGATGAGCATTGAGATTAATGTGCCTAAGGAGATGTACCCGAAGACTTCGTCTGATATCGAAGTTGAATCCATCGAATATGAGGGGATGTTATAGTTTTTGGCGAACGGGTTGCTTGAGGCTAGCTTTTTACATTGGTGTCAAATGTAAGTTTTCTCTTATTATTTTTATTTCGTACAATAAATTTATTTTTTAACACAGCTGAATTTTTAACCTTGTAATTTTTTTCTTGTTTGATATCAGATATTTACATAAGTCAATATTTTATAAATTTGCTCCAGAAGACCCTAAAGTTGCCTACTTCAATATCCACAAAATAACTGGAAAAGAGTGCGAGGAAAATTTTGCAAGTGTAAAAGAACACTTGTTAAGTGTCTACAAACTTAAAAAGGGC
>JARYGA010004813.1:0-45894 GCA_030545235.1 Helianthus tuberosus | reverse complement strand
AGAACAAGGAACATATAGAATTTGGAGATTCCATAAGAAAATAATGTGGATACCTAAATTAGGAAACCTACGCCATCGTATATTAGAAGAAGCCCATAAGTCTAAGTATACGATGCATCCTAGAAGTGATAAGATTAATCAGGACCTAAGAAAGAATTTTTGGTGGATAGGAATGAAGAAAGATATAGCATCATATGTTTCTAAATGTTTAACCTGTTCCAAAGTCAAAGCTGAACATCAGAAACCCTCAGGATTGTTGCAACAGTTAGAAATGCCAGTATGGAAATGGGAATTGATAACAATGGATTTTGTTACTAAATTACCCAAAACAAGAAAAGGTAATGATACAATCTGGGTGATTGTAGACAGGCTAACTAAGTCAGCCCATTTTCTACCAATGAAGGAAACTTTCAGTATGGAACAATTAGCTAAATTATATGTAAATGAAATAGTTTCATTACATGGAATTCCTTTATCAATTTTTTCTGACAGAGATAGTCTTTTTACCTCTTGTTTTTGGACAAGTTTCAAAAAAGCAATGGGAACCAAGTTGAATCTAAGCACCGCTTATCATCCTCAAACAGACGGACAAAGCGAAAGGACAATTCAGACAATGGAGGACATGCTTAGAGCTTGTGTAATTGATTTCGGAGGTAATTGGGACAATCACTTACCATTGATAGAATTTTCTTATAATAACAGTTATCACACAAGTATCAATGTTGCACCATTCGAAGCACTTTATGGACGAAAGTGCCAAACGCCAGCCTGTTGGGCAGAAATTAGAGAAAAGAAACTATCTGGACCTGAGATAGTACAAGAAACAATAGACAAGATCATTCAAGTCAAGGAACGATTGAAAGCAGCACGTGATCGACAAAAGAGTTATGCAGATAATAGACGAAAGCCATTGGAATTTCAGGTAGGAGATAAAGTGTTATTGAAAGTCTCTCCTTGGAAATGAGTGGTAAGATTCATCAAAAGAGGAAAATTAAGCCCCAGGTATGTTGGAACTTTTGAGATTCTTAGAAGAATAGGACCTTTAGCCTATCAGCTACAACTGCCAGAGGAAATGGTAGGAATACATGATGTATTTCATGTATCTAATCTCAAGAAATGCTTAACTGATGAGTCACTGGTAGTACCTCTTAAAGATATAGAGGTAAACGAGCAGTTAAAATTTGTAGAAAGACCTCTACAGATTGAAGACATGAAAGTTAAGAACCTCAAGCACAAGAGACTAGTTCTGGTCAAAGTAAAATAGGACTCCAAAAGAGGACCAGAATACACATGGGAGCTTGAATCGGAAATGCAAAGGAAATACCCGCACTTATTCCAGTAGATCCCGAGGACGAGCTCTAAAACAAGATGGGGAGGATATAACAACCCTCCAAAATATTTTCGATACCCTAGTATATTTATAAAATATCCTAATATGTCCTAAAATACACCCCCCTATACAAAAACGGGCCCCGAATACCTTTATTTTCATTAAAATTAATTAAAAACAAGATTTAGTGGTCTCTCGCGTAGCCCTTGGCTACCTCCTACGCGGGCCACGACAACAAGGAGATCAGGCGAGCCCCTGAGCCGCCACGTGGCACCACTCGTGTCAAGCCTAGTGGCGAGTCAGCCAAGCTAGGGCCTACCCTAGCTGGCCTCGCGGGCCGCGAAGGCCCTGAAGGATTGCTACGCGGAGCGCGACAAGGTCCGAGATCAGCACTATATATAGAGGTCGTTGGCTTCAGTTCACAATTCGTCCCAAATCTCTTTCACTCTCAAAATTTCCGCATAGTAGGCATAATCTCCGGGTATAATACCCCCCTAAATAACGAAGTTCTGCCTCGTTGTAAGTATCATAACCCCGGTTACGTATTAGATACGCTGCCCGATTGATCCAGGGTTCCGTAACGGCTGTCATGGTTCTGCCCGACGTAGTCGTTGGTATGCCGTCTCGGGAAGGGTATTACTAATGTAAATATTGGGTTATTATACTAACGCGTGTGCATTTGTGTATCTAATAGATAATCACCAGGAAACCCTAAAGGAAAATCTAAGACATCAAAGTGAGTAATCTCCTTTTTGTAAACTATTTTTACAAACCCTTAAATATTTTACAATGTGATTAGCAGTGATTGAGTCTTTATAAACCTTCAATTACTGCCGGTATGGGCGGGGGTTGCGACAAGGGGTGTGGGCACGGGGGCGTGGTAACTGACCACGACCCCATGGTGGCAGTCTGCAATTGATGATTTACAGGTTTTTGGCTTTTGGTTCGGGTTTCCGGGCTTATGTAGCACTAATGCTTAGTGTATCCAAGTCTCATGTGTACCTATCTTGCTAAACACTACACCATACATAACATAACAACATCCTAATTTACCAAAGTTCAACATCCATCATCACAAACATAAAAAGAAAATAAAATGCAGAAAATAAAAATTGTCTAGGAAAGTAAAATTTTCAAACCATGGCACGCAGGCCAGACATTGTTCCTAGGGTAGAAAGGGTTAACCTGGAATACCGCATTTGTCACCACACCATATCACCTCCATCGCCTCAACTCAGTCCATATCCTCATCGTCATCACCCTCCTCATCTCGATACGCCATATGGTCCCGAATGTATATGATGCCATCCTGCATAGTGGAGACGGTGCACTCCACTGATCCGATTCGGGTAAAGGTGTTGCTAGCCATATTGTATGTGTTCCGGGTGCATAGTAAGTTTTCCTGCAAAAGATCATGTAAACTTTGAAAATTAGGAAAACCACCGCCTTGAGAGGATGAACCCGTATGGTAGCCTTGATGTTGAGGAGGAGGATGGGTTGGGTCGGCATGTAGGACTAAGGCTTCTCCCGGGTTCCACACGTGTCCTTGGGTGTTTTGGAAGCAGACCGACCCATCACCCATCTCGTGGATGATTCCCATTGAGCAGCATTGGGTGAGATCCACCTTTCCTGACCTTGGACCCTTATGGAATGACCTCGGCATGCGTTGGACATAGGTCTTGAAGAGGAGGTAGATCCATCCCCCGAAAAAGATCGGTGTTGGGGAGGAGGCCAACTGGTTTAGATGCATGTTCCTTAGGAGTAGGTGGGTGACATCGAGAGGTATGCGGTTGTGGATGCAATACAGGACAGTAAGATCACGTAAGTTTACAACACCAGTGCTATCACGCCTTTGACATAGGGAGTTGCTAAGGACCCAGTGAATATAGCGTTAGAGGGGGTCTCGCAACAGAGAGCTCTTTGCGACGCTTGGATCATACGACCCTTCTCCGATTTGAGACCATGCCGTTTGGCGCAGGTTGTTTGGGAGTTCACGGAGACCACCCGTGTTCTCCTCTTCAACGGACGCTTCTTCAGTGAATAGACCCACATTCACCCCAAACTGTGCTATGGAAATCGAAAGCACCTCCCCAGCACATCTGAATTGAACCCTTTCTTCGTCAAATGGCTCGGCTTTGGCTTTGAACTTGAAAGAACTTTAAAACTCCAGGCTATATTCATAAACTGAATGGAGTTTTGCACCGAGAGCCACCCGTAGTGGTCCCGTTGTCACACCCCGACCACGTAAAACAACAAATCGTAGCGGAAACGTCGGGGAGTGTCGTAACAGAATCATTGTTTCACAACCATGGATTAAATAATTTCGTTTTATTGAAATATTGAACTCATTGTTTTATTACAAATCAGATATATACAAATATTATCTTTCTAGTTTTAAAGTCGCTAAGGCACGAGTCCATCCTACGTATAGCATGCATCAACAATCATCACATAACAGCACCTGAAACATGTGTAAAAATAGGTACGTCAGCATAAAAATGCCTGTGAGATACATATGTTTTATTATTATAGGATTCATGACTTATAAGTTTTAAAAAAAATATATATTTAATCAAAAATATTCATGAACCTTAAAAATATTTTCTTTTATAAATCATATAAAAATTTATAAGAAATCAGATGATATAACAGAATAATACATAGGTAAATAAATAACTAAGTAAAATGAGTTTATATAAAATATGTTGTTTGTAAAACAACATTTTGATAAAAAGGTTTGTAATATATATATAAAAATATACTTTGGTTTAAGAAAGTCGAATAAGTAATATATTAAAATATATTTCAGTTCCAAAATCGTTAAAATAGTATATTAAATATACTTTAGTCGTTAAAATAATAATTTTTAGTAGTATATCAAAAGTATACTTAGGTTTTATTAATAACATATTAAACTATGCTTTGGTCTTATAAATAACATATTAAACTATGTTTTAGTTTTATAAATAACATATTAAATTATGTTCGGTTTTATAAATAACATATTAAACTATGTTTTGGTTCTATAAATAACATATCAAACTATGTTTTAATAATTAACAAAATATATGTTGGTTTTGTACAATATCTCATATGAGAGCATATCAAACTATACTTTTGGGAGTATAACAAAATATACAATAAAAATGTGATTTAAGAATTCATTCAGACCTGAGTGCATCAAAATACACATTTGAGACCATAGAAATACCACAAAGGCAATCCCTATTTGGATAAAATATCGGTTTCTGACATTCCATGACAACAGGAATGGGGTGTCAAATCCTATAGCGCTATATCATACTACCAATCGGTCTGGTGAACATTAAATAAGTACTATCCAACAATTTAATTTTATAATATTTGGGAAAATTAGTGTTTAAACCATAAAAAAATCATCCAGTTTGTTAAAAGATAAGTACTAATATGTATAATCAATTATACTTTTGAAATCATGAACATAACAAATAGGTACACATATTTCACCCCAAAACATTTAAAAACAATAAAAGAGGGGACTATGTACTCACTTGAGAGTGCTTAGAAGTCTTGAACAACTACCAAGCCAGCTAGAGGGATCACGGAATCAAACGGCACCTAATATAGGTAACTAAATAAATAAACCGGACCTAAATCGGAAGATCGGATAGAATGAGGTTTTGTAAACCAAATGAGTGTGGGAACTCATATGATATGGTTTAACAAAGCCTACATATTAAAACGAAACCTAACCTAATTGCTTGCGACCCATTTCGACCCGTTTAGGTAGCTTACGTTACTTTAACGCGTCGTTCGCGTAAAACGCGTTCGGAACGCCTAACTAGTCCTATGACAAGTATTATATGCCTAAACATGTTTAATTATGTTGCATAATCAGTTAAATGACAAAAGTTTGGGTTACATATGCTTAAATATCAATTATGCATAAAAAGGGCATTTTGGTCATTTTCCTAAGGCATATAACCTATCATAGAACTAACTAAACGAAGTGACCATAAGGTATAACCTCGGAAGGTTATTCCCTATGCAACTATGGTCACCTAATGTGCTTGGTCGGATCCTAATGATCGACCAAACGGGTCGGGTTCGAAAGTCTAAGCGGTTGTTTAGACCGCTTATCTTACGACCCTATATAAGCACTAATCTAAAAGTGACGAGTTAAACATGTTAAAACATGTTTAACAAAGTTTAAAAACAAGTTTGATATCAAGACAAAGGGTCTTGATACCCAAGAATAGTTTGGTTGCAAAATACGCAAGAATACGCATTTTGACCGAAACTATGACTCGTCACTACACCTAAATAACGTGGTAATCAGTAGGTATAGTCACAAGAGACTATAACCATCGTGATTACGCTCACGTTACGAAGTTCAAACGAACTTCGTGTTGACCATAGACTGGTCAAAGCAGAAAGTCAAACACTGTTTGACTTTTACGCTTAAAAACGCATAAAAGAACGAAATAATACTTACAACGGGTCCAAGAAATGGAGGATATGATCTATAAATTCTCAGGTATGAAGCATTTGAGCTTCAACTTAGAGAAAATTAGATCATGTGTGAGGAAAGAATGAAAATGAGGTGGGTATATATAGGATTCGGTCCACCGTTAAGATCGTTTATCGAGAACCGTGCTTTAATCATGGCCTTACACTTGGGCCCAAGGTTTTAGAATACCATGGGAACATGTAAAACCATCAAATACCAGCCCATAGGGTGCAAAACCATGGGTTAAAACCATCAAAATCATAAAAATAGACCAAGTTCAATGTATGTGCAAGAAATTTCAAAAATGGTCCCTGCACTTGTAAAACTTGATTTTTTTTTGCACTTTTAAGCCCCGTTAACCCCATTTAAAGGCTCTAAAATAAAGTTAAAGTATAGGTAACTTAAAATATGCTCAAAAACATCTCGGATGTCGGTTCGTTTGATCGTACGGTTGCGTTGTTCGGTTAATTACGACGGAAATCGTAACGAACGCAAAAACGATACAAATTACGCGACGAATGGAATTTTATCATGCCAATCACTAAAATAAAATATTTTAATGATTACATAAATTTTTGGATATCCGGGTATATTCAGAACGTAAGATATGCGCGAAAATGCAAACTTATGCACTTTTGACGCTTTTAGTCTCTATTGATCAAATAAGTTTATTTTAGCATACCGAACCCCTCAAAGCCTATTTCTAAGCTATGTAAAGGATATTTAGGGTATGTTTAACTTATGATCAAGTTCCGAAATGTTTGTTACAGTACGA
The DNA here is from genome assembly GCA_030545235.1 of Helianthus tuberosus. Taxonomy (NCBI): domain Eukaryota; kingdom Viridiplantae; phylum Streptophyta; class Magnoliopsida; order Asterales; family Asteraceae; genus Helianthus; species Helianthus tuberosus. The sequence continues at coordinate 39,300 of JARYGA010004813.1, read as the reverse complement.
ATCGGCATACTTTCGCAGTTTGTCGAAATTAATCCCTTAAAGTGAATAAACTTGATTTCGACACACCAAACCATCCAAAACTTATTTCTAAGTTATGTAAAGGTTATTTAAGGTATGTTAAGCCTATGTCACTATTCCAGAGTGTTTGTTGCATTAAACTGATTATATTTACGCATCAGATCGCGTATAATCTTCCAGAAGCGATTTAAAGCTCGAAATCGAACAAGAATTGATATGTGCAAACGATACACATATTTATACAAATTCCAAGTATGAAATACAATATTTCATTGGTTTGGTATTCATATGATGGTTGAAGTGACACAGGTGTTTCTTCTTGCCTCGTTTGAAATACAATATTTCAGTCCTGTTGCCCCACGGCTTCCAGAGTTTATACAAATTCCAAGTATGAAATACAATATTTCAGTCCTGTTGCCCCACGGCTTCCAGAGTTTTGAGACATGCTTGTTTTGGTGTTTCTTCTTGCCTCGTTTGAAATACACATATTTATACAAATTCCAAGTATGAAATACAATATTTCAGTCCTGTTGCCCCACGGCTTCCAGAGTTTCGAGACATGCTTGTTTTGGTGTTTCTTCTTGCCTCGTTTGAAGTATGTCATAGCGAGCTTGGTAGTCCCATTCTAATGGCTTGAACTTGAGAAACTTGCTGGCCATTTTTGCAAAAGAAAACCATAAAAAAACAGCATGTTACGATAAAATTTCGAAGAAAACTGAAAACAAGAAGCTGGACACGGCCCTATGGCCACTGGCCACGCACCGTGTTCAGCGTATTCCCCTGCCCACGCCCCGTGTTCGATGACCGCGCCCCCGTGGTCAGGCTTCTGTTCCCTCAAACTTCCATTTTTCGACCCGATTTCAAAAACTTGAAAATTTTTGGTTGAGTAGGGGCGGTTTTCCCCGAAAATGAAACCCCAAGTGCCGTTTTTCCAAAAACAAACCGTTTACCCCATCAATTTTAACTTTTTCGGTTCAAAAACAGGGGTTTATGGTTTTTTCTTGAAATCGGGCAAATCTACGAACAATAATGGTTGATTTACTTCCTATAACATGCATCTATACTACTACTACTAGATCTATACTACAATAATGGTTGATTTTCCCCAAGTTTTTGATGTTAATCTACATGCAAATCGCTAAACTAACTATGGAAGATGATAGAATCATACCTTGTTGATGTTGAACGGAAGAAAAACGTAAAAATCTGCAGAGAATCCCGGAGGAACTAGAGAGTTTTCGAGGAAACGGGTCGTGGTGAAATGAGAAATGAGAAAGAAAAGGGGTTTTATTCCCGTCAGAGTGCCGAACATGCCCCCGTGGGCGGCTATTTTTTTAGTGCTCGTGTGAGTGACCTGATTCCCGTAACTGGTTTAGATACTTTTCCAATTTTTGAAGCTTTCCCGAAGTCCATTACCTACAAGACATGATGTTAGTACACAAATCTTCGTTTAATCATTCCTCGACTGCTTGTAGCGAGATCTCTTCCTCATCATCCTCAATGAATCTTTGATAGAGCTTAAGCCGTTGTCCGTTGACTTTGAATGGAATCCTATTTCGAGATTTAATCTCAATTGCACCGTGTGGAAAAATATGGGTGATAGAAAAAGGTCCCGACCACCTAGATTTTAATTTTCCGGGAAATAATCGAAGTCATGAATTGAACAATAGAACTTGTTCTCCTACTCGAAATTCATTAGGCTTAATATGTTTATTGATGTGTGTAAAATGCAACATATAAATTACATTAAATGAGCCATAAAACTAACCATTTTTAGTACTAATGTTGGAAAAAGTGTGCTTTTGTCTTCCCTTTATATTTTCAGGACCAAACGAGCTTAAATGAACAAAAGGAACAAATATGCAGCAAAAACTAACATAAATACAAAGAAAAAGAATAAACGTGGCGTGCTCGGCCCCTCGACAGCATCTCCCCAAGCAAAAACAAGAAACAGAAGGCTGACCACGGCCCGTGCCCAGCGGACACGGGGGCGTGGTCAGGTGTCTGCAGAAAGTGACAAAGTTGTAGAAGCTTCTATTCCCAGCACGGGGGTGTGCCCAGCTCAGCATGGGGCGTGGTCAACGCTAAGATTCGCAGAATCTTGCAAATCTTGATAGTACAGATACGCTTCTGCACACGGGGCCGTGCCCAGCGAACATGGGGCCGTGTGGAGCCTAATGGAGACAATTGCAATTAATGAAGAAAGAGAAAGATGATGGCCACGGGGTCGTGTCCAGCGGACACGGGGCCGTGGTCGGGCTTCCGTTCAGGCTATTAATAGGGTGCTTGGCTCACTTCAAAGGCATCTATTCGCAAACCACCTCTCTCCCACTTCACCACCACTCCACATCCACTACAACACCCACATCCACCACCATCATCCATCATCCACCTTAGAGTGTGTGTAGTTGTCTTGGGATCCAAGATTGATAGTAAGTGTTCTTGTCAATCAAAGGCCATGTTTGGCTAAGTCTCTTACATCACTTGGTGAAGACAAGCATTTAATGTAATACTTTTGATTTTTAATCTTTTCGCACTTTTTATTTGGTTTTGTATTAATGACTTTAATAACTAGTTTCTTATGTTGAAGGTGAAACTTCTTTATCATTTGTCTGTGGTGTCTTGGCATTACTTTACTGTCTATATAAAGTAAAAGATTTTCACCATTCATATCTCTACGATCTATATAGAGATATGTTGGCTACCAGGTTGGGGGTTAAGGGAATGGTTTGGTAAGGTTCTTGCCTTGTTCGGTGTATAGAACCTGCAACGACCTGGGTCAAGCTTACTAGGACCTCCTTCAATACCCACTGGTATTGGATGGCGGGGGTGCGAATAGCTTGATCCCCTCATATGTAAACTACTATTAATACATTAACCCGTCTACTTAGGATTGTATCCCTGCTGACTCAAACCACTTAGCCGAGGGTAACGTCGCCTTCAAAAGAGGGGCATACCACTTTACGCATTAATAACTTAATTAATTATCTTTCAATATTCTGACCCTTTGGGATTGTATCCTTGCTGACTCAAACCACTGGGTTAAGGTAACGTCAACTTCAAAAGAGGGGCCTACTACTATAACTAAGATAATCTCTTAAAAAGTGCAAAAGTGCGGAAATCATCAAAGGTTACATTAAAGGCGAGTCAGATCCAAATGATTCATCTTGTCTATCTGTTTTTATTTTATTTTTATTTTCATCATTTTAGTTTTATTTTTCATGTTTAAAACCTTTTCTAAAAATTTTGATTTGATTAGACGTTGAGGATAAACCGGTACTAAAAGCTCTTGTGTCATTGGACGACCTCGATATCTTACCAACGCTATACTACGCTCACGATGGGTGCACTTGCCCATATGTGTGTTTAGTGTTAGTAGAATATCGTGTTTTATAAATTTAAAACTTGACTAATGTGTACAATGGGCTTAAATTATTAATAAAAACATATTACACTCTACACGCATCAAGTTTTTGGCGTCGTTGCCGGGGACACAGGGATTTTAAGAAAGTTAGGAATCAACGGCCTAATCATTTTTCCTTGTTTTTCTTTTTTTTAGAATTTTTTTAGATTTTCCAGTTTCTGCAGAGCTCAGCACGGGGCCGTGCCCGCTGAACACGCCCCCGTGCCCAATTTTTGGTACTGGCAATCCTGTTATAAGTCAGACAGTAGCTGAACACGGGGCCGTGCCCACTGAACACGCCCCCATGCCCAAGCTTCAGATACTGAAAACAGAACCGTAAGATCCCGACGGTTGGTAATTTCTGACACAAACATGAGTGATACTGATCATTTTTACTTTCACTCCTCTTATGGTGCGTGGTGTCAAATATGTGGCGGACCTCATGAAGATTTAAAATGTTATTTTTTAAATTACATTCCCCACTATATAGACCCATCGTTTTCCTGTAACCTTAAGATGGGCGAAAGTAAAAACAATCCCTATCTCTCCCTCGAAAGCTCTCAATCATCTCTTCTAGATGATATGATTCTCGAAGAATTATTTCATATGGAATAAGTAATTCTCCAATTGATAAAAGAGCTCGAGATGGAAATGAGTAATTCATCTCAAGACGACGATCAAAGAGAATTATTGAGATCGCATTCGGAATATAACATCATCGTTGTTCCCGAAAGCACCTCTAACTCTTGTGAGGACATGAGCGATAGTCGTCCCTATGTCGATTATGCCGTGAAGGACTCTCCTTCGGTCCCCACCGATGCTTACATAGACCTGAGCGATTCGACATATACCTTCTTTAACGAGAGCCTGGATAAGGGAAATAAAGGTTGGTCTCGCCCACCGGTTTTTAGTTTAGGATTCACCCTTTCCGATAACCTCTTGCATTCTTGTCTAAAACTAGGGCAATTAAGGTACCTCAGGCACTTCGGTGTTGTTCCGTCCAGTAAGGAACCACCCGATCTTGATAAAATCCTTAAAATAAGATAAAACTTCATAAAAACCTCTAGCTACGGGGCCGTGTCCAGGTCAACACGCCCCCGTGCCCACCTGAAGATTTGTGTCTGACTTTAAGTCAGAATACGGACAAAAAGTGTCAGATTCTTGTCTGACCACGGGGCCGTGGTCAGCGTGCTGTCATTTTCTATAAATGCAGCAAGATTCCTGCACTCTTGGACCCATTCCAAGGGCAAAGATCTGGTGGGATCTTCATATATACCCTATAAGGTATATTCTAAAGAAGGTTCTCAACAACCATCTTGTCTTTACTACTTTTGTCTATTGCCTTCTTCTTCATTTACTCCTCAAAACCTCCATTAAAGCTTGGAATCTCCATGTTTTCAAGCTTTATTGTGATATTTGTTAGGTTTTTATTCAAGGAAACTTATCAAAAATAAGTTTTACAACACTGTTTTAAGTTATTTATGCTTAGAAATGTTTCAAAAGTCAGAAAAATAATTTAACAAGGTTCCTTGTTTCAGAAATCTGTAGATTGGTGGCCACGAGGCCGTGCTCAGCAAGCACGGGGCCGTGGCCGGAGTTAGTGTTTCATTAATCTGAAATTTTTCGGCTTGTTTTCTTAGAATGTCGAGCAGGAATAGCGGAACATCCTCATCCCACTCAAGGAACGACCGACGAGGAAGAAGATTATCAGTGGAAGACTCTCTAGTCAACTATGTGTATGCCTTCAGAGAAGCCATCGATGAAATGACAGGAGTAGAGGAAGCCTTGGTTGACCGTATAAATCACTTGATGGTGGGATTAGGGGGTGCCTTCGAGAAGTCAACCTTTTGCACCAAAGGTTGAATATTCTTGCTTCTCATCCTATGGAGCCAATCATTGCACAAAGGGAGTGGAATGTTGTGCCGGAAGTCATTATTCCGGCCGAGTAGTATGTCATGCCTCAGGACCCCCCTCTAGACATATTATACGGGGTCCCGGTATCCGTCGCACCTCCTCCACAAGACATCGTGAAGAATGAGCCCGCCTTCTTCCTCCCTAGGGAGATAGAGGAATGGCTCAATGACATTTAAGGGACATCCCTCAGTTCCAAGTTCTACAACACCCTTAAGTACCGGAAAGCTATTTCCGGGTTTTTGAGATTCCTACAATAAGGGTAGAACTTCTTAAAATGACTTCCTGCATTACTTGACCTATCTATCCTAGGAACTTTTAGTTTTTTTTTTTTTTAATTTTTAACTTTATTTTCATTTTCTAGGATCCTTTGTAATTGTTATTTTTAATGAATGATGTTTCTAAGTATTAAATGGTGTTTGGATGATGTTGTAATGGATAAAACACACTCGAAATGGTGGAGGTTACTAAGGGAACCTTAAACCCACACCCATGCACAAAAACAGAGCCTCCCGACAATTTTTCATCATTACAGCAAGTTCAGCATGGGGCCGTGCTCAGCCCAACTTCCCCGTGCCCGAGGTTCTGCAGAAAACGCCCAGTTCAGGTAACTGGACACTGGGCCGTGTTCACTGAAGACGCCCCCGTGCCCAGCCTTCTGTTAAATATGATACTAGCGATCTGAGCACGGGGCCGTGCCCTGCCCGTGTCCAGACGCCTAGTAACATAAAACCCTTTGTTTTTAAACACCTTTTTACACATTCAGTCAACCTAAAAACTTATTTTTGGGACACATTGAGGACAATGTGTAATTTAAGTGTGGGGGAGATGCTAAACCTTGAATTTTGCAAGTCCTAATAACAAGCCTTACACAAAACTCTATTGGAACCGCTAATCACCCCAAAATTTTCAAAAAACTTTTCAATTTTTTTACTTGTCTTGGTTTAATTTGGGAATAAGAAGTTCTAAAAAGGTTATATTTTTACAAATTTACAACCGATATCATCGTGATAAAAAGAACCAACATAAGAAAATTATAAAACAGTATGACAAATCTAGTTAAAATTTGATTATATATGCTTGATCACATTATAAACCCATTCCCACAAAAAGTGAGTCTTGAGCCTTTATTGAGCATACAAGCATACATCTTTAAATTAAATGCTCATTTTTCATTTCTTGTGTGAATAGTCGCTTGGTTTCTTACGACTCTAGAACTTGCCACGATGATACATTCCCGGTCCTTATCAACTTGAACCCAAGTAAGTAAATGATAGAGGCATTAGGACTAACCCATTTTCCTTTCAAAACCATTATTTTTCATTTTTTTTTTATCACCTACCCAAAATCCCCCTAGTTAACCCCTTTGAGCCTAAACCTTTTCATTTCTAAACCCACAAAACAAACACCCTTTACCCACCAAAACCTTTTTCTTTTAAACCCCTTATCTTAGTAAAAAGCTCGGTTTTCTTGTGACATTTCTTTATAAAAAAATGATGAAGTCTAGCAATAAACAAACAAGTTCCTCAAAGAATGCTTAGTTTGAATAAAAGTCACAAAAATAAAAAGTTTTACGACGACTGACGCTTTTTACGCTTTTAGCCCTTTTTACTAACCAATAACCCCAAACCACCTACCTTTAACCCAAGCCTAACCCTTCCCCAAGTCCTCTTGATATTTACAAAGGTTTATAGTTAAAAAGGAGGAGGAATGATTGCTTGGCAAGCATATGGTAGAAGTAAGTTCCATGCCGGTCTCGAGTGTTTCACAAAAATACATCTTCGGCCGAGTGTTGAGTGATCTCCCGTGAGGTATGTGAACTTGTATATAAATGGAATTTTAAAGAGGCATGTTATGCCCAAATAAGTAATTTCTCTTATGAAACGTTCTAAATAAATCATAACGAATAGGATTGTAAATAGTATAAAAATAAAACCCAATAAAGATCTTGGATTCCCGACACTAAAGAGAAGCCCAAAACTTCTCTTCTACCCATTCCATTTGGGTGTGTAAGCTACATAATAAATTTTGCTTGAGGACAAGCAAAGATTCAAGTGTGGGGGTATTTGATCTGTGTAAAATGCAACATATAAATTACATCAAATGAGGCATAAAACTAACCTTTTTTTAGTACTAATGTTGGAAAAAGTGTGCTTTTGTCTTCCTTTTGTATTTTCAGGACCAAACGAGCTTAAATGAACAAAAGGAACAAATATGCAGCAAAAACTAACATAAATACAAAGAAAAGGAACAAACGTGGCATGCCCGACCCCTCGACAGCATCTCCCCAAGCAAAAACAAGAAACAGAAGGCTGACCACGGCGCGTGCCCAGCGGACACGGGTGCGTGGTTAGGTGTCTGCAGAAAGTTACAAAGTTATAGAAGCTTCTATTCCCAGCACGGGGGCGTGCCCAGCTCAGCACGAGGTGTGGTCAACAATAAGATTCGTAGAATCTTGCAAATCTTGATAGTACAGATACATTTCTGCACACGGGGCCGTGCCCAGCGAACACGGGGCCGTGTGGAGCCTAATGCAGACAATTGCAATTAAAGAAGAATGAGAAAGATGATGGCCACGGGGGCGTGTCCAGCAGACACGGGGCTGTGGCCGGGCTTCTGTTCAGGCTATAAATAGGGGTGCTTGGCTCACTTCAAAAGCATCTCTTGGCAAACCACCTCTCTCCCACTTCACCACCACTCCACCTCCACTACAACACCCACATCTACCACCATCATCCATCATCCACCATCCACCTTAGAGTGTGTGTAGTAGTCCCGAGATCTAAGATTGATAGTAAGAGTTCTTGTCCATCAAAGGCCATGTTTGGCTAAGTCTCTTACATCACTTGGTGAAGACAAGCATTTAATGTAATACTTTTGATTTTTAATCTTTTCGCACTTTTTATTTGGTTTTGTATTAATGACTTTAATAACTAGTTTCTTATGTTGAAGGTGAAACTTATTTATCATTTGTCCGTGGTGTCTTGGCATTACTTTACTGTCTATATAAAGTAAAAGATTTTCACCATTCATATCTCTACGGTCTATATAGAGATACGTTGGCTACCTGGTCGGGGGTTAAGGGAATGGTCTGGTAAGGTTCTTGCCTTGTCTGGTATATAGATCCTGCAAGGACCTGGGTCAAGCTTACTAGGACCTCCTTCAATACCCACTGGTATTGGATGGCGGGGGTGTGAATAGCTTGATCCCCTCATATGTAAACTACTATTAATACATTAACCCGGCTACTTGGGATTGTATCCCTGCTGACTCAAACCACTTAGCCGAGGGTAACATCGCCTTCAAAAGAGGGGCCTACCACTTTACGCATTAATAACTTAATTAATTATCTTTCAATATTCCGACCATTTGGGATTGTATCCTTGTTGACTCAAACCACTAGGTTGAGGGTAACGTCACCTTCAAAAGAGGGGCCTACTACTATAACTAAGATAATCTCTTAAAAAGTGCAAAAGTGCGGAAATCATCAAAGGTTACATTCAAGGAAAGTCGGATCCAAGTGATTCATCTTGTCTATCTGTTTTTATTTTATTTTTATTTTCAGCATTTTAGTTTTTTATTTTCATGTTTAAAACCTTTTCTAAAACTTTTGATTTGATTATACGTTGAGGATAAACCGATATTAAAAGCTCTTGTGTCCTTGGACGACCTCGGTATCTTACGAACGCTATACTAAGCTCACGATGGATGCACTTGCCCATATGTGTGTTTAGTGTTAGTAGAATATCGTGTTTTATAAATTTAAAACTTGACTAATGTGTAAAATGGGCTTAAATTATTAATAAAAACATATTACACTCTACACGCATCATTTATCATGCAAGTTTTTCATACGTTCCTTATAAATTTCGGAGTTAGAGTATGCTTGATTCCTTAATTCGTCTAATTCGTTTAATTGACAAAATCGATTCTTTCCGGTGGTTTCAATGTCTAAGTTTACGTTTTTAATGCCCAGTAGGCCTTGTGTGCTATTTCTACTGGCAAATTACAACTTTTTCCATAGACAAGCTTATATGGGGTGGTACCTATTGTTGTTTTATACGCGGTTCGAAAAGCCCATAAAGCGTCGTCTAATTTATCGGCCCATTCTTTTTTATTTAATCCTACAGTTTTTTCAAGTATTCTTTTTAAACCTCGATTAGTCAGTTCGGCTTGTCCATTTGTTTGAGGGTGATATGCGGTTGAGATCCGATGATAGACCCCATATCTTGTTAAAAAAATTTCAAGTTGATGATTACAAAAATGGGCACCTCTATCACTTATTAATGCTTTTGGAGTTCTGAAACGAGAAAATAGTCGTTTCAAGAATCTTACCACAACTCTTCCATCATTTGTTGGAAGAGCTTTGGTTTCGGCCCATTTTGACAAGTAGTACAATGCCACAAGTATATATTTGTTTCCTTTTGACGGTGGGAAAGGTCCCATAAAGTCTAGTCCCCACACATAAAAAATTTCACAAACAAGAATGCCATTTTTTGGCATTTCATTTTTGGAAGAAATATTACCTGATCGTTGGCATGCATCACATGTCTTGATAAGACTTTGGGAGTCTTTATAAATGGTCGGTCAATAGAATCCTGAATCAAAGACCTTTCATGCGGTACTAGCGGCACCATGATGTCCTCCGTATGGACCTTCTGACAATGGCGGAGAATCTTTCTTGCTTCACTACCATGCACACATCGTCAGATACGTTGGTCGGCACACATTTTGAAAAGATAAGGATCTTCCCAAAAATAATGCTTTACATCGGCAAAGAATTTTTTTTCTTTGATGATGTGACCATCCTTTTTGCGACTATCCCACTAGCTAGGTAGTTGGCATAGTCGGCGTACCATGGTTCTTCTCGGTATTCCACCATTTCTAAGGATTCTGTTGGGAATTTTTCATTGATGAGCTCGTCCCTAATTGCCTCCAAAGCTGGATCTTCCAAACGGGATAGATGATCTACATCGGTTTTTTCAGCTCCTATTTTGTCTTTTATTTCAATGTCAACTTCTTGGAGGAGTAGAATCCATCTGATTAAACGCCGCTTGGCGTCCTGTTTTTTAAAGAGATAACAAATGGCTGCATGGTCTGTATAAATTATTGTTTTAGAAAGAACAAGATAAGAACGAAATTTATCAAAAGCAAATACTACAACTAGTAATTCTTTTTCAGTTGTTGTGTAATTTTCTTGTGCATCGTTAAGTGTTTTACTAGCGTAGTATATTGGGTGGAAATGCTTATCTTTTTGTTGTCCCAAGACAGCTCCAACTGCAAAGTCACTTGCATCGCACATGATTTCGAAAGGTAATTTCCAATCAGGCGCTATCATGATTGGTGCATTGACTAGCATTTCTTTTAGTGTTAAAAATGCTTGGTTGCAATCCTTGTCAAAGATGAATGGTGCATCTTTTTCAAGTAATTTTGTTAGAGGTCTTGAAATTTTAGAAAAGTCTTTAATAAATCGTCTATAGAATCTGGAATGCCCTAGGAAACTTCTGATAGCTCTAACAGAGGATGGAAGTGGTAATCGGGAGATGGTGTCTATTTTAGCCCGATCAACCTCCATTCCTTCGCTTGAGATTTTGTGACCGAGTACTATTCCCTCCGTTACCATGAAATGGCATTTTTCCCAATTAAGGGCGAGGTTAGTTTCCTCACATCAGGATAGCATTCGTTTAAGGTTATCGAGGCATTGGTCGTATGAATCTCCAAAGATAGAAAAGTCGTCCATGAAAACTTCCATGGTCTTTTCTATCATATCATGGAAGATGGCCACTATGCAACATTGGAAGGTTGCGGGGGTATTACATAGACCAAAATGCATGCGTTGATAAGCAAAAGTCCCGTAGGGGCATGTAAATGTTTTTTTTCCATGCGATCGCGTTTTTATGTTTTTTCAAAAGTGTAATTAATTTTTCTTTTTCTAAAATAGTTAATTTTGAAGAAATAATTATTGGTAACTTACCATCCTTTTCGAGAAAAACATATTCCAAACCTTTTGGGAGTTCTTTGAGCTAAAGTGGTGGGTCTTTAGGAGACTCCTTATTTGGTTGCTCATTTTGGTCTAGGACCAAAAAGGTATGTTCAATGGCGACCTCTTCTTCGACAAAGTGGTCGATTTCGTCTTCTGTATCGGGCGGTTCATCTTCATCTTCAATTAGGGGGTCGTCGTTGCCGATTGGATATTTCATTGATTGGTCAAGATCGAAATACCTTTTGTCGGCCCCTAATTGAATGGGTAGGTTATTTTGCTTCCGATTGATCAAAGCTTGATGGGTTTTTACAAAAGGTTGTCCCAACAGAAGTGGAGCATCATCAAGAATGACGAAGTCGGTTGGGACTACCGTTTGATTTGTTTGCACTAACACATCCTCAACTACTCCCATTGATTTTATTATTTTCCGATTAGAAAGAAAAATGGGGATTGGAAGTGGAGAAAAATCACTAATACTTAATTTTTCGAAAATGTAGTTTGGCATTATATTAACATAAAGATCTTTATCAATTGTAATATTACTAATAAAGGTTTTTTGAAAGAAACATGGAACCGGTGCAATGTTAATTTCAAATGGATCATCTTTTATTAGCGTAGTTTGATCGTTTGTTAACTTAATGCTTACCATTTTGTCAATTTTAGTGTTCGTGGTTAACTCTTTTAAAAACTTAGCATGAGTAGGTACCAAACAATGGCTTTCAAAAGAAGGTGGTAAGAGATTAATTTCTTGAAAATTGACTCTTTTTGAAATTTAGCGTTTTCGGACTTACCTTTTTCGTTGTTTGGTTCATGCGTCGGTTTTTTTGACTTACTTGTTCTTCCATTTTTAACTCTTCTATTATTACCTCTTTAGTACAAATTGCCTCTTCCCTCGCGCTCGATTCCTTTATATAGCGTTCGATATCTTTGAGGTGTTGTATTATTCTCTCGGCTTCGGGGAGGATAGTTGGTGGTTCGTGAAATTAAGCGGGATAAGCTTCCCAAAAGCTTGAGTTAGGAAGTTCAAACCCTGGTTCCTCATAATACTCATATGAGGTAGATGGTTCATACCATTGTTCCTCATAGTAAGTGTATGAGGGAGATGATTCATACCTTGGTTCCTCATGGTATGTGTATGAGGTGGATGGCTCATACCTTGGTTCCTCATGGTATGTGTATGAGGTGGATGGCTCGGAAAGGTCACAATATTGTACCGAGTGAGGATTACCGCAAATGGTACAATATTCTTCTTCGTAATCATCCTCTTTATAGTAGTAATTGTAACCTCCTGAGTATTGATCCATGAGAATCACTCAGCAGATCACAAAGTCTCGGGACCAGAAACAAAAAAAAAAACTGAAACAGAGGCTCACCACGGCCCCGTGGTCAAATCCTGTATCTGGGCGTTTTAACAAATGTTACTGGTTATGTGCAGCACGAGGGCGTGTTCAGTGAGCACGGCCCCACGTTCAGGCTACTGTTATGCAAAAATTCCTAAAAATGAAAAAAACTACGCGCAGTTTTGAAAAATGATTAGGCCGTCGATTTTAAGCTTTCTTAAAATCCTTGTGTCCCCGGCAACGACGCCAAAAACTTGGTGTGCGTTAGGTGTAATATGATTTTATTAATATTTTAAGCCCATTTAACGCATTAGTCAAGTTTTAAATTTATAAAACACGATATTATACTAACACTAAACACACACTTGGGCAAGTGCACCTATCGTGAGTGTAGTATAGTGTTGGTAAGATACCGAGGTCGTCTAAGGACACAAGAGCTTTTAGTACCGGTTTACCCTCACCGTCTAATCAATCTAAATTTTTGAAAAAAGTTTTGAAACATGAAAATAAAAACTAAAAAAACAAAGATAAATAAAAATAAAAAAACAGATAGACAAGATAGAATCACTTGGATCCGACTCGTCTTTAATGTATCCTTTGATGATTTTCGCACTTTCGGACTTTTTAAGAGATTATCTTAGTTATAGTTGTAGGCCCCTCTTTTGAAGGTGACGTTACCCTCAACCCAGTGGTTTGAGTCAGTAGGGATACAATCCCAAAGGGTCGGAATATTGAAAGATAATTAAGTAAGTTATTAATGAGAAAAGTGGTAGTCCCCTCTTTTGAAGGTGACGTTACCATCGGCTAAGTGGTTTGAGTCAGCACGGATACAATCCCAAGAATCGGTTTAAAGTATTAATAGTAGTTTACATATGAGGGGTTCAAGCTATCCGTACCCCCACCATCCAATACCAGTGGGTATTGAAGGAGGTCCTAGTAAGCTTGAACCAGGTCCTCGCAGGATTTATACACTGAACGAGACAAGAATTTTACCAAATCATCCCCCTAACCCCCGACCAGGTAGTCAACGTGCCTTTATATAGACCGTAAAGACACGAATGATGCAATCTTTTACTTTATATAGACAGTAAAGTAACCTCAAGACACCACAAGAAAATGATAAGAAAAATTCACCTTCAACATAAGAAACTAGTTATTAAAGTCATTAATACAAACCCAAATAAAAAGTGCCGAAAGATTAAAAATCAAAAGTAATACATAAAATACTTGTCTTCACCAAGTGATGTAAGAGGCTTAACCAAACATGGCATTTGATTGGCAAGAACCATTACAATCAATCTTGGATCCCGAGACTACTACACACTCTAAAGATGGATGATGGATGATGGTGGTGGGTGTTGGTGTTGTAGTGGTGGTGGAGTGGTGGCAAAGTGGAAGAGTAGTGGTTTGCCAAGGGATGCCTTACACGTGCAAGCACCCCTATTTATAGCCAGTACAGAGCTCTGGCCACGGCCCCGTGTCCAGAGGGCACGCCCCGTGGCCAGCCTTTTCTCTTCCTTCATTAATTACAATTGTCAGCAAAGGGCCCCACACGACCCCGTGTCTCCTAGGCACGGCCCCGTGATCAACTCTTTGTTGTACTATCAAGATTCCGCATATCTTTGCATTGACCACGCCCCGTGTTGAGCTGGGCATGCCCCCGTGGTGGGCGTGGAAGCTTCTACATGTTTGTCTTTTGTGCAGGCTTCTGACCACACCCATGCCCAGCTGGGCACAACGGCCCCGTGGTCAGTCTCTGTTTCCTTGTTTTTGCCTTGGGAGATGTTGCCGAGGGGTCGGGCATGTCACGTTTATTTCTTATTTTTGTATTTATGTTGGTTTTTGCTGCTTATTTGCTCCTTTTGTTCTTTTAAGCTCTTTTATTCCTGTAAATTCAAAAGGAAGGAAGAAACACGCTTTTTCCAACATTAGTACTAAAAAGGGTTAGTTTTATGCCTCATTTGATGTAATTTATATGTTGCATTTTGCACACATCAGTCATCTTTCCAGACTGCAACACAGGAATGTACAGAAAATCCCGAAGAAGTTTAACAGAGATCACCGGAAGCAAATCCTGTTGAACAACAATGTCCTGTTAATTATTTCAGATGACATGCTTGGTAACTTAGAGGAACACTTTCTTCTTTTCTTCTTTTGTTCTTCAATCTTTGTTAGTTGTTAATGTTTTATTTTTTTCTACTGTTAGAAAGGTTTGACCACCTCACGAAACAAGTCTTCATAATCATGGGAAACGAAGAAATTTGATCTTGGAAGAGATCGAAGATTTGGGTACAACTTCAAGTCACGAAGATCACTCTGCAGTAGTTGATCATGACGACTGTAATAAAACGAAACATAATCCCAGATTATCTAGAGAAGAGTCGCATTGCCGGTGCCGGAAAGATACGATGTTGGTGGGTTTGAGGCGCTTCCGGTCCAAGTTCAACGATCGAAGATCAAATTGATCGTTGTTAAGCAAACAAATATTATGTCAGTGGGAAATGTTTTAAAAATCAGATGCAACTTTACGGCAAGCTTGAAAAGGTTTAGCACTAGCAGTGATCATGTTAAAGGAAGGCCGGTGAAGGTTAGCTGACACTCGCCATTCTCTTGCACCTTCTGCAGACATGCATCTCTGAGCAGTCACCGAGAGTGAAAAGACGCTCGTGAAGGTTAGCTGACATTTCATGGGCTACGAGGTAGTCGTGATCTAAATTGATCGTTGTTATGCAAACAAACGAGTAAAAACAGGAAATGATCGGTTTGGTGAGACAACAACATATAATGAAGGAATTGTAGGTCAAATCACACAATATAAAGTTTAAACTTATCGTGTGTTGTCGTTTGTATTTCCCATAGCCACCTCACGAAACGAGGTTTCGTTATCATGGGAAACGAAGAAATTTGAACTTGGAAGATATCGAAGATTTGGATACAACTTCAAGTCACGAAGATCACTCTGCAGTAGTTGATCATGACGACTGTAATAAAACAAAAGGGATTTCGAGCAGTTGGTCGATGACAAAATGATACTGAAATTTGTGAGCCTTCAAATTAACGACGAAGTTTTCTCCGTCGCTAATTTCTCCATTCACCATGAAATCGAACAGTTTCTTCATAGATTCCGTCCGGTTTCAAAGCCGGTTGAGGATTACGAGTGTTCTAGACTCGTTTAAGGCATGCTTGTTTGTGCGATTTACAGAAATAAGGATGAAGCTCTGTATTTTGATGCCGCTGGGAAACATGAAAGAAGACCACCTCACGAAACGAGGTTTCATAATCATGACCGAATAGAGATCTGAATATCCCCTTGGTAGTTGTTACCATATGAGACATGATAAAAGCGCTTCTTTAGACAATCTGGGATTATGTTCCGCAAATTGGGAACCACATATTCGTGTGTAAAAGCTCGGAAAGATGACCGAATAGAGATCTGAATATCCCCTTGGAAGTTGTTACCACATGACACATGATAAAAGCGCTTCTTTAGACAATATGGGATTATATTCTTTTAGGGTTTCTTCATCACCTATAACAATGTTGATAAACGTTGATCCAAACACGTCGCTTAAATCTCAGTTATGTCTCATTGCATTATGACAATACTGATAGGGGTGCTGGTCTTTTCTCCCACTGTGCAAACTTGAAAAATCTCACCATAACATATCGTAGACTGGTGGGCTTGAATGGTTTTAATATATTTCATCTTGGACTATCTAGTCTAATACTTGAAAATGGATATGATCGTGTCAAGATCTTTATTTATCATGTCATCCACCAACTGCTCAAAATTCCTTTCGTTTCTCCCACTGAGAGGGGTGCTGGTCTTTTCTCCCTCTGTGCAAACTTGAAGAATCTCACCATAACACATTGTAGACTGGTGGGCTTGAATGGTTTTAATATATTTCATCTTGGTCTATCTAGTCTAATACTTGAAAATGGATATGATCGTGTCAAGATTTTTATCTATCATGTCATCGACCAATTGCTCGAAATCCCTTTCGTTTCTCGGGTTTGCATTCGACAGAAGACACTAAAAAATAAACTTCAAAAAATCAGTATGCCATGGCTTTTACTTTATTTCAATACGCATCGTTTAGGCCTATACGATGCGTATTGAATTGGAAAAGTGTGCGGATAGACAGGGGGTGTGCCATTAGAAAACCCCTTGGAAAAGTGTGCGGATAGATGGGTCGGGTGTGCCAATAGATTCTCCGATGCATGAAATGAGGGTCGAAGCGCCCCGCTTTGGCCAAAGCTGGGCGTTTAGGGTTCAAACCTACATAATATAACATCCCATCAAGTCTCATCACCCTTTTTCTGCAGAAAGAACCCTAAACGCCCCGCTTTGGCCAAAGCGGGGTGCTTCAACTGACATCGTACACCATCACATCACCGGTTGTCTAGAAAGCAGGCAAAAACGCCCCGCTTTGGCCAAAGCGGGGCGCTCTAGGGGGTGTGGAAATAAGGTTTGCGTGTGTGAATAGCATGATCCTAAATTTACTATAAAAAACATATATAATGAAAACCAACATATTGACTTCTTAATTGATTTTTTTTAGTTAATTGCCAAAATCATCCCTGAGGTTTGGGTACGTTTGCCATTTTCGTCTCAAATGATACTTTTGTACCAAATTGCCCCCAACGTTTGTAACTTTTTGCCATTTTCATCCAAACCTCTAACTTAGTTTATTTTTTCTGTTATGTTGAGGATATTTGGATGAAACTGGCAAATATAAAACCAATGGGACGATTTTGGCAATTTACTCAAATCCTTTTTAATTTCTTTTATTTAATTATTTTTGTTACATATATAATAAAAAAGAATATACATGGAGTTTTGAGAAAAAAAAAATTAATAGTTTTGTCACATAATTTTTATAAATTTTCATCCAATTCACTAACTCAGTTTATTTTTTTTCTGTTAAGGTGAAGGATGTTTTAAATTTTATAAATTAAGACAGAAATTAATTTACATCTTCTTTATATAAATCAGTTTTATAAAGAGAAAACGTCATTGGTGTGCAATACATAATAATCGATTATAACTTTTAGTATTTATCAGTTGTAAAGATAGAAAAAAATTGTAAAACGTTACATATTTTTTAAATATGTTGAGCACCTAGGAAATATGTTGGTAGAAATAAAATATTTATTTAATTAACAGTATGAGGGTAACTAACTAATACTTATTCTGAGTGGCTTGAGTAAAGAAACTTTTGGTTCATTGCATTATAATTACAATTTGGTGGGTAATTTTAAGGTTTAGTAACGATACGTTGTTTGATTGGGGGGGGGGGGGGGAATGGCTTTTGTTTTTCTTTAGGAGTGAATTTAAAAGAGTAGAAAATGAATTACAAACTTGGTACATATGATAAAAAAAATTTATTTGACCTTTTTCATTAAGGTCACCAACATTTTAGTTTTATAAAATTTAGAGGTTTAAGTAGATTTTATTTTATAAAACTGATCTATATAAAAATTAGAAATTAATTTCTGTCTTAGTTTATAAACATTCTTGGCCTTAATAGAAAAATTAACTTAGATAGTGGTTGGATGAAAATTTATAAAAATTATGTGACAAAGCTATTATTTTTTATATAAAAATTGCATGTATATTCTTTTTTATTATATATGTAACAAAATAAATTAAATAAAAGAAATTTAAAAGAGTTTGAGTAAATTGCCAAAATCGTCCCTGTGGTTTTATATTTGCCAGTTTCATCCAAATATCTTCAACTTAACAGAAAAAATAAACTAAGTTAGTGGTTTGGATGAAAATGGCAAAAAGTTACAAACGTTGGGGGGCAATTTGGTACAAATTTGTCATTTTGGACGAAAATGACAAACCTGCCCAAACCTCAAGGACGCTTTTGGCAATTAACTCTTTTTTTTTTTAATTTTTGTTTCTACTCATCTATACCATCATCATACATAGATAGTTTGATTCACAATTACAAGAAAAATACGATCATTTAAGATTCATTTCACTTCATATTATAGTCATCCGCACCTTTATGACACTCACAGGCGAACCCAAGTGAAGAGGTGGGGACGGGTGCCCCTTAATTTTTTTAGTGTATTCTATAGGCAAAAATTTGATTGAATTACTTGAAAATTTGGTTTTTCTTTTTTTTCTGAACGGCCAACAAATCAATCCCGAGCACTCTCGGGGCAGCACTGGACAAATGAAGTACTCCGAGAGTAACCCGAGTCGTCCACCACCAATTCCGGGGAAAACCCG
Source organism: Helianthus tuberosus (assembly GCA_030545235.1). Lineage (NCBI taxonomy): Eukaryota > Viridiplantae > Streptophyta > Magnoliopsida > Asterales > Asteraceae > Helianthus > Helianthus tuberosus. The sequence continues at coordinate 20,401 of JARYGA010004813.1, read as the reverse complement.
GTAACCCACCCGCCCGTAGGCACGATGGTAAAATTAACAGTAAAAACCGTTTGACTCAGAGATCGAACCCAGGTTTCTCTGGGTCTCCTCACTGTCCACCGGTGCCTCTCTCCTTTTTTGCACCAAATGAGAATTGAACTTGAGTCTTCAAAAAAGAACTCAAGTCCTTCTACCACTTAAGTTAAAGGTTATTGGTCTTGAAAATTTGGTTGAACCCTTCGTTCACACCCTTAGATTTTTTTTTTTTTGGATCCGTCACTAATACCACACTGAAGAAACACTGGATAAATTACCGGAATCAAATTATCCAGGGGATTAGGTTCTGCATAAAAGGGGTAGTTCTCTCTCATTTGATTCATTGGGACAAGCCTTCTCCTCCGGTGAACACTGCAAAACAGAACACCGTTAGCCTCGTCACGGGGAAAATGTAGGTTTTCTCCGTGACCCGACTCCGGCTTGAGAATAAGTATGTGTTTATGAAGAAGAAGAAGAAGAAGTATTGGTGAAGTGAGTGTAACTTGAAGTTCATACCTGAATTACTCTCATATTTATAGCTGGGAGTTTGGGCGGGAAAACTCATTGTTGAAATATTAACGGAAGATGCTAACATCGTAAGCGGTTATTTTCCTTCCGTTAATTCTCTTGATTGAATTGTAGATCACACGGATCGTGATCTTGATCGACAGCTGGGGTGTTGCCACGTGGAAAGTGGGCAAGTGGAAGTTTCTCTCCAAGTCCATGCCATCATCGTGATTTCAGGGTAGCCTGGGATGATGACACGTGTCCCAGACGGTTATAACCGTCTGGTGGTGCACGATTGAGTCTTCTAGAAGGTGGTTTCCATAATCCGGTGTGACTCCTTATCGTGTGGTATCAGTGCAGTAAATAATATCCAAGTCTGAGTATTATCTAAGCGGAAGTGTTTAAACTAGGATTCTTATCCTTTGTTTGTTATGGAGGAGGGCGCGAGGATTCATGATTTTCCTTTTGGCGCGCAAGTGTCACTAGCTGTCTCTCTTCTAAACTCTTTGTGGGACCAATGCGCGGCCGCGCAATGTCTAAAGAGGGTTAAAGGACGAGGTTGTGGTATGGTCCCAAGTACTTGTATGAAGTTTTTGGGACCTTACCCCTTCAAGTCCCCCCAGTCTAGTGTTGCTCTTATGCAAATAAGTGGAGCACTGGACTATGAGAGAAATGCTTGTAGGCTTTTTAGGCGCGAAAGTAGGGAATCTTCTATGAGAAGATTTACTTTGCTTATTATGGTGATTTTGAAAATCTTTGACTTTGGGTGAGAAAGGTACACTAAGGACTGTGTGACAGGTTGTCACTGTCAGGTGCACATTACTGACCGTGCTTTACACGCGCGCGTGAACTCGCGTTTGTGTTGCTTCCCACTCGCCCCTGTCGCTTAGGTAACTGTGCTACCCCGAAAAAGGTGTTGTTGCAGTTACCGAAGCTATTTATGGCGGTGGGTATATAAGTGTTTTGGATTTCCTATTTCCAGTAATCATTGCTTCGTTGAAGATCCATTTCCTCTTTGTTTTCTTTGTCCGTTCTTTAGAAAGATTTGCAACTTCGTCTTCCTATGTCAACCGGCGATCATCACGAAGATTCAACAGAAGAGATGTCTGTCGAACTTCCACCCTTAAAATGGTCTAGGGCAACTTTTGATGGTTTGATTCGGAATCTTTGATTCCAGGCAAACTGGGGTGCCCTTTACCCTGAAGAAGGTCAAACGGCGACGGATGCTCCGGCCGGGTATGTGACCTTGTTTTGGGATTTCTTTAGTGCAGGCAACTTTCGTTTGCCTGTAACAAAATTTGTCCTTGAAATTCTTGAATATTACAAGTTCCACATCTCCCAGATGCACCCAATTGGTATGGTTAGGGTTCGGCATTTTGAATTCGTGTGCCGTACGATGCATATTGAACTGACGGTTCCTCGATTTCGAGTTTTTCATCAAATGCACTGTACTCAAGGGTTCTATTCATTTGTTCAGAGGGCATCGGCGAAGAAGATTTTGCTTCATCCTCCAAAATCATTTCACGACTGGAAACAAAAATTCATTTTTATTAAAACAGGGGTTTTCCCGATGAGGATGGTTTTTAGGGGAAAAGAGGACGTCCCTACTGAAACCGTTCAGACCCCTGTTGACGAAAATTTGTACCAGGATCCGAAAGACGTTCCATCTATTGCTTTACCGGAGAAAGCCCTTCTTGGTGCCGGTATGAGTCTGAACTGGAGGATGGAACGAGAAGAGAAATCGGTGTACATGGAGAATGGCAAGAGTAAGATTTTTGCCCTGTTTTTTTTTTTTTTGAAATTTATCTTCACTTCTTCTTTGCAGTTGTCTCGTTATACGTTGTTGCGTTTGAGAGAGAAGGTGGGAAGATGTCTACTATTGCAAAAAAGCCAGATGAGGAACTGTGGTATCACCGTATTGTGAACAACTTTGTTCTTCCGCGGGATGCTGATCTGTTTGCGCAACCTGCTGCTGGTGCTGGTAAGCTTTTATCATATTGTTTATTGTTTGCTTCTTTTGCGCATTTGAACAAGTTTTATTCTGTGCTTTAGTAGGTGAGTTGTCTAATTTGGGCATAGGCCCTGAGAAGAAAAGACGCGCGACAACCACTACTGCTGCGCCTAAGAAGAATGATGCTGAGAAAGCTCAATCTTCCAAGGTCAAAAATGTTGGGGGAGAGAAGAAAGGTATGCGCCGTTCCTCTGACTCCTGGTGTGATTATGTGGTGGTTTCTGATTCATTGGAGGGTCTTGCACCTGCAGTTATTATTAGGAGGCCGAAATCGGAACCAAAAGATACTGCTGATATCCCTCCGTCCAACCCTGATGATCCTATTGATTTGGAATCAAGCCCTGAGCACTTAGTGAGGAATAAGGCAGGGAAAAGAAAACAGTCTGGTGTTGAGGCTGAAGGTCAGCCCGCAAAGAAGATTTAGAGGAAGAAGATTACCTGGAAAGGCAATCTGGACGCCTTTATTTCGGAGTCAGCTCTTAGTAAGTGTCATCTTTTGTTTTCTTATGCATATTGAATATTTTGTGATTTATGGACTTTTGTTTTTCAGAAAAACCAACTTCTCCTGTTCCCACAGAACCACTGCCTATGGTTAATGAAGAACTCCCACCCTCTCCTCCGCGTGCTTCTGTTGCTGACCAGTTAAAGAATACTGAGGTTCCGGAGGGTGGTGCGGAAAAAGTTGTTGGGGTTGAGGATCTTGGAGCTGATAAGCCTGTTGATGTTGCTTTGGATGCAGAAAAGGTTATTGGCCCAGAGATTGTGGATGGTGCTGGTGACCCACGAGCCCCTGAACTTGCTGCCCATGATTTGGAAAAAGAGAAAACTGCTGAAGAAATCCCTATTTCGCCTCCTCCTTCCAAAGCTTCTGGCGCTATGCCTGAGAATGTTGAAAGGGTTACTGTTGAAGGTCAGGGCTCATTCTCTGATGCTGGCAAAAATTCTCCAATCCGCCCAGATAAAACTCTGGGGGATTATTATTATAGGACTTATTCGGAGAAAGATGCATCCGAAATTCATGCCCCTGTTTGGAATCTGAAGAAAGGTGACACTTTCTCAGATTGGCGCGTGTGTCGGGACTGGTTGCAGGGGATATTTCCGCCCGGAGAGATTAAGTTCCAAGAAAGTCGGCTTCATGAGCAGACTTATCATGCTTACCTTGAGGAGGCAGCTTCCTATGCTTCTACCACTCATCGTATAGTGCGTGAGTGGCATAGCATGCACAAGGAGTGGGATGCTTTCAAGGTGTCCAAGAAGAAAGTTGCTGATGATGAAAACCGAGTTACCCAGTTAAAAGCTAAGCTGGAAGCTGATCAGGCTAAGTTTGAAGTTGATCGGAAAACGGAGGAATGGTCCGTTGCTGGTTGGAAAAGGAAGGCGGAAGCCGAAACTGCCCTTCTTTCCGAGGAGCGCAAAAACTGGAAGAAGATATGCGAAAAAGATAACGCCGAAAAGATGAGTCTCCGCAATATTATCAATAATCTTAAAGCTGAAGTTGAGAAATTGAAGAAACAGGATGCGGAGATCGAAAGGCTGAGGAAAGAAAAGGCTGAAGCTGAAGCTGCGCGGGATGAGGCGCGTTTACAGAGGGAGCGAAGTGAACAACGAGAGGTACAAGCTTGCGCCTCCCTTGCTCTTAGAGATAAAGAGTTAGAAGAACTTACTGCTTTGCTTTCTGATCAGGAACAACTCAAGAAAGACCTGGAGCTTGCGCTTTCTGAGAAAATTGAAACCTCCCGCCGCTTAACTGAAACCGAGGAAAAACTAGAAAATTCCGAAACGGCGCGGGCTACCGCAGAGAGCGAGCTGGAGCCTTTGAAAAACGATATGTTATGGTTGAAAGAGCGTGGGATTGCCTGTGTAAGTTGCTTCTTGTTTGTTTTCATTGCGGGAATGCTTTGCGCTATTCTGTTATTTATCTTTCTTGTTCTTTGTAGGTTGCTGAATCAGTGTTGAATTCTGAAGAGCTAGATAAAACTGTTGCGCATTTAGTTGTTGCCGTGCGAAGTGACGGGTATGCTTAGGGATATGCGGAATGTTCACACCATGTGACTAACGCCTTGAAAGTTGATTGGGATGCTAGCAGATCTGCTACATATGGCGTTAATACTGGTGCTGCGCTTGCAGCTTTAAAAACAGAATTCAACAATTTGCAGCTTCCCGTCATGGACCTTATAAATGTTGCTTTGCAATCCGAAGATCACGTGGCGCAACTAAAGGAAATCTTCCCAGATGAAGGCGAATATTTAGCGTAGGTTTCCTATTGTAATTGTATTGAACAATTTTTTTTTTGTAGTCTTTCGGGGTGTGTATCCCTTTTTTTTTGTTAATGCACTGTTTGCGCAAGTAACGTACACTGAAACACTGCCGTGTTTGATAGCCTTTTAAGGCGTATTGGTGCGTCAGAAATAGTATGATGCGTGTTTTGGTTTACAATATTTTGCATGGGTACAATTACTTTGATTAGGTAAGGCGAATGAAGGTGGTATAAAGCTCATGTGTGAACGTATGGTCTTGTGTGATGTAATCACTGACCGTTCATGAGACTTTGATTATATTTACCATAATGTTTTTGCGCTTACCAAAAGAAATTGCATGCACTTTGTAAGAAAAACACAAGAATAATAGAAACTTTGTTGTTTATTTCGGGATAAGGCGCAGAGGCCGTTACAAAGTCTATTAAAATAAATACACGGGACTTAACTTACACTCTATTTCCTGCTTAAATTTGACAAACTGTAGTCTGTTCCTTTCTGCGAGGAGATCATAGAGTTTAAGTTTTCGCTTTCTTGCTCAGGCCTTCTTCGCCCCGGGTGATTTGTTTTATTTCCTTGGGCACGTTTTGTAGTAGGTGAGTGAGCTCACCACTTTTGAGGGCCTTTTCTATCTCAGTGCGCAAGGAGATGCAATTGTTGGTGGTATGACCACTGTCCTTGTGGTAATCACAATACTGAGCTGGGTCCTGTCCACGTTTGTTCTTCATGGGTGGTGGAGGTTTGAACTGATAATCCTCCGTGCTTAAAAGTTCCGCAGGAGTTTTGGTTAAGGGAGTCCATTATCTCTCCCTTTTCTCTTGTTTGGCTTCTCTCTGCGCGACAAGTTTATTGATTGTGGCTCGAGCATCCTCGGATGAATAGTTCCCTGAGCTAGAATCGTGCCAACCTTTCTTAAATTTCCTCCCGCCACTTGAGCCTAGGTCCGAGGGTCGGTTGTACGGTGGTGGTGGCCTGTTGGTGGTGAGATTCTTTTCTGTTTGGGCGTAGACCTTAGCCGCTGCCATCACTTTTTCCCAGCTTTTCGGGAGTCCTTCTGTCCCAGACAGGACTTTTATCATATCGTCGCACCTGACTGCATATTTGAATTGGGCGCGAATCAGCTGCTCGTGGACGTCTCCGATCTCAAGTACCTCTTTGTTATAACGAGTGATGAAGTCTTCTAGACTTTCATCGTCGTGACGCCAAATGTTCATCACATCCGATGTGTCACGGATTGACCGCCTTTGCAGGCTGAAATGAACCAGGAACTTCTCGCGCAAATCTTTCCATGACGTGATTTTTCCAATGGGCAAGTTGTCAAACCAGATCCTTGCAGCGCCTGTAAGGGTTTGTACGAAAAGGTGGCACCACATTGGTAGGGTCCAGCCTCCTACCAGCCCTGCACTTGTGAAAACTCACAGATGATCGTCAGGGTCTGTCATTCCGTTGAACTTGCCCACGTTAGACGGTAGCTTTGCTTTCTCTAGCGGAGCTAGAGTGATTTCGCTAATAAATTTTGAATTCTCTATCGCTTCAGCAGGACGATAGATCAGATCATAATTGTGCCCAGCCTCGAAATTGTAAATCACGCGAGGTCTACACTTGTTGTAATTCGGTTGTAACCTACTAAATACGCTGGCACTTTCTCCTTCACGGTAAGTTGGATCATTGTAGGATAGTTTTTGGATCCGAACGAGTCGGTTAGAAGAGCTTTTCTCAGTTTGAGCGGCGGAAAAAAACAAACCGAGTACAATTCAGCAATTATACAATTTAAACTGTCGATTTATATTGATAGAATGACGTTTACAACCTGATGACACTTCGGCAGCACTTCGTTGCAAACCGGAAGAACACACCTAGAACTCTATTCTGATTTCGCTCCTAGAGACCCTATATATAGGGATCCTGATTTCGCTCCTAGCTATACATTACCATCAGGAGCGAAATCAACATTTACATTATGAGTGAAATCAGCAACTTTAACTATGAGCGAAATCAGCAACTTCTTATCATAAATGCTTTTGTCTCATATGAAGTGATGTAATGATGACATCACTATTATGATGTCATCATTAAAGATGATGACATCATCCTCTTTCAGATCCGCAACGAGACTGAGTCTCGACATAAGACGAAGACGACAGATGTATGCACCAACAGACTCCCCCACATATGTTGACGGAGTCTTTAGTGTTGAGTCTTCGCATCTTCAGTCTTTACCAGTCCTCTCGAACTCTTTGAAGTATCTGACGCTGTAAGTACCCTCAAATCTTCTCTCTTCTCTTTTTCCTCAGCACCAATACATTCCTTCCTTTAGGTGTCTTCAGACTCCCCCTTTCGATATGCTGGGATCGCAACCTGGTATGTTGAAATCACAAAGTCCTCAGGTATCTGAATCTTGCTCTTTAACACTTAGAAACCTGCACATCCTCTACCTCACAATAAATTTTCTGATGATAACTTCTAAAACAATCTCACCATCTAATGAATCACTTGCAGTAATTATATAAACAAAGAATGATTTTACCATGTTAATCATTGATGAACCACTTGAAGATATATTACTTTTATGTTTAAAAACAACACACTCTCCCAAACCAGTTCGTCAAGTTTAGCACTTGGAATTTTGAAAATCAACTCTTCAACACCAGTTGTCGAAAATCTTTTTGAATTTTGCAAAATTTATGCTAAAACACACTGAAAATCTTTTTGGATTTTTGAATAGAATGAAATACAGTAAAGAAATATTTAAATACAATATTTTTGTGAGTTTGCGTAAGAGGATCATATCAGTTTATGAGATAAATCACCAACACCGTTAAGCTTCATTCCATTTTAAGTTCTAAACGATTCACCTAGATTGTCAGTATACTGGTCCACTTAAATTTTCACACAAAGTTCAATTTCTTCGAGATACGAATTAATGTCTTAAGCACTTAAACTTAATCGCGTGTCCCACCTCAGAATATACTCCCGTATCCAGATCCCAATATTCAGTCTTACAGGTGAGTATACCACAGATGATATCTGTAAGGGGTTATAAATTATGAAGAATCATGAGAGCTCAGGTCAGAACTACCGTTCAGCAGAGAGATCATGACTCAATCTTTTGGGTGTGTCCCCTTTAGAGGATCTTTTGTTTACAACAGCAATGACTATCAATTTTATTGTTTCATCAATTTGCTGAGGGCGGCGCTATATTTCAAGCATGCAGAAAGTATTCTCCGGGGACTAGGCCATTGCTTCCGCAAAATCAGAAGTCCCGGGATAATACCCCAGATATCACTGAGTATAAAGACCTAGTATCTCAGAAAGAGGGACCTTTCAAACAAGATTTCGGGGGTTACCCATATATCCGAGAGATGTTTCCCCACGATATAAGCAAGTTTGAAATTTAGGTTTATATCTCGTCACAATCTACTAAATGTGTAAAAATCTACTGGCACATCATCAGTGAGACCGTTTATCACATTTTTACTTTCCATTTCTTTAGCATGTTGTGATTGTCCACTGATGTACTATCATTTCCTCTTCTTTGACACAAAACTCATTTTTGAATTTTATCATGTTTTTGTCTTTTTCAAATGTTTTTGGATTTTCTGAAAAATTTTACTCCCCCTAAAATGCAAACACATTTTAGGAAATTTGAAAATAAACTGTACAAACAACGTGACAACTGATATCAAATTGCTTCAAATCGCCATTCACTTGGCATAAACAATCAGAACTCCCCCTTTCAACAAACTATTTTCTCATTTAGATTTCAAAATACTTAAGTTTGTTTTAATCAAATTGATTTTTCCGGAAAATAAGTTTGTTTTTACCACTTGTAGGGGCATGGTTCATTATATTGTCTTTCAACCACTTGTATGAAAATTACATCAAGTTCAAATTAATGACCTTGAGTAATCACTATGACAAGACAAACCTCTGTATCACTTGTACAATGAACTATAAATGCCGATACCTACTCCACACTTACCAACCTAGGAGTTCCGGCATAGTCCTTCACCTGTAAACATTTCATCAATCTTTTAAAAATTTCACAAAAACAAATTTAACAAGAATGATGCCGATTCCTGATCCTCGATTACAAACTTGGGATCTCCGGCAAGTCCAGAGACTTACTGTTCATAGTATGAGCCATCCCAGTCACAAACCAGGGATGGTTCAACTTTATCTTTCTTCGTCTTCTTCTCATAGAACTCTTTAACCCCTTTGACTTTTCGATCAATCATTTTACCAAAAATATGTTTCACAGTGGGGTTAAAGGCCTTTTCAACATCGGAAACCTTTTTATCATCATAAAATTGGTTTGAAATCTCAACTTTACCAATTTTCTTTTTATAGTTTTCAGTCCGAAGTGATGGAAAATTTTCATCATCCACAGTCGGCACTGATTTTTCACCTTTTACCTCAACCTGTGGCTCCTCTGACTTTGTGGAATCAGATTCATCGCCAGAAGATAGCTCCTCTGATTTTGACCTATCAGAATCATCGCTAAAGCTACCACCAGACCCTTTAATAATCCATTTCTGGTTGTCAGTTTGAGCTCTTTTCTTGTAAAACTTATTTGAACATTCACCAATTTCAAATTTTGAATTTTTAAACAATTTAGTTCTGTCAATTGGTGGTTCAAACTCAATCACTTTCTCTTTCTGTTTACGAGAAACTCCCTGTTTTGATGATATTGCCTTAGAACAATCTCTGGCAATATGTCCAACAGTGTTGCATTGGAAACAGGTTCTCGTATCTTTCTTCTGCTCAGCCATCTTCTTCATTTCGTCTTGCTTCTTTGCAAGGAACTCACTGTTTGACTGCCTCCAGAATTCTTTCTTTTCTTCCTCTTCTGAGCTAGTTCCTGAAACAAATGTCATCTTTGCTTTAAAATCACGAACATATTTTTCATTTTTCTGTTTTTCTGTTGGAATAAAACCAAGACCTTTCTTTTTGAAATTACAGTTAGGGTTTGGTTTCTTTTGAAAACCAGAACCAAAACTGTAACCTTTTTTCTTGTTTAATCTTTGTTGTACTCTTGAGGTGTATTTTTTAGGTTTATCAGTAAGATTTAAATCTTTTATTTCAGAAATGTTAATTTCTGTAAGTTTGAAAACCTTTTTTATCATCTCAGTTTTTACACCTCTTATTGGAAATTCCTCATCAGAATATAATTTGTCAGAATCATTCAATATATATGCAACTTTGAATGTTTCGTCATTCAAATTAGATTTTGATAACAGGAATTCTTTGTCATAAATCCTTTTAACTGAAGACTTTGGACTGTTGACTGTCGAACTCGAACTTTCAGAACCAGACTTTGACTCTGACTCTGAGTTTGACTCCAACTTTGACTCCTCGATTTCATCTTTATCCAACACCTGATCGACGACTTTCTTTATTAACTCGGACTCATGATCAGTGTCAGATGATGTAAACGTAACATCAATATTTTCTGGCAAATTGACTGACGACTCCGACTCCCACTGTAAATTTGTTGCTTTTTCGACTCTTTCCTGATTTGGATTTCTGGGCAAATATCCATTTTCTAGCAGGGGTGGACACTTGTTGTAACCGACATCTTGTTTCTTACCAGAATCCTTCTTGTCAATCTTTTTCTTTGTGTCACTCTTCTTCTTGTTCTTCTTTTCTGGAGTCTTTTCTTCAGTCACTTTTCCATCATCATTTTTTTCTTCAGTTACTTCATCCTCTTCAAATGCTTTCATGCCTTCAACAGTCGGATAGATCCTGTCAATAACATAAGAAGTACATGAGTAACTTTTTAACAAACGATTAACTCTTTCAGTTTCGATTCTTTGCAGTTCCAGTTTCTGTTCAAGAGCAGCACACTTCTCAATGTAGTTGTTCACCACTTTTTGCTTCGTCATAAAAGCTCCCTGAAGTGTCTTCATTGCTGTAGCTTGTTCTTCACTTGTTTGATTATACTGGTTCATAGCTTTGTTCAACACATCATAAGATTCCTTCAAACTATTCAAGTTATAAATCAATGTGCTTATCTGCTTTTTTATAGCTTCACAGTTTTCACATTTCACAGGAATCCTTTTAGCATCAACTTCTTCATCAATTTTGAACTTTTTAACTTCAACCTTTACTTTCCTTTTGATCACTGGAACTTCTTCGTCATCACTGCTCACTGGTGTCTTGATCTTTTTCTTTTTCTTCTTAGCTTTTTCATCTTCACTATCACTTTCAGCCATCATCTTCAAATGATCTGCCATTTTCTTTGCCCAATATTCACGATCATCATCACTATCTTCTTCAACTCGAGCTACAAGAGCTGTGTGAGCTATATCTTGATCAGGAACATAATTATCCCATGTGAAATTTTCCCAGCTAAATCCTTCAGGTAACTTTTCGTCATCTTGATCTATTATCAAGGCACTACCATCAGCTCTCTTTGAAGAATCTTGATTAACCACACAAGCTCTCTTTCCAGAGTCTTCAATCACATTCCTTCCATGTGCAGTTTGTGCTTGATGTTGATGTTGTTGAGATGGTTGCTGAGCAACTTGATGGTAGATGGCTTTTCGGTAGTAATCATTGTTGTTGTTAAAAGGATTCTGAGCTCCACTTGCTTCGCGATTAGTGCACTCCATCTTGAAGTGACCCTTCTCCCTGCAACGAAAACAAGTGACTTTAGATTTGTCAAAACCTAAAGTAGAAACACCAGCCTCACGAAGATCATCTCTTCCAGTGATTTGCTTGAATTTCTCAGCTCTCCTCAACACGCTGGCCAAGCACCATTTTATGTCCATCAGCTCCATCTCTTCAGCATCGATCTGGTCGTAATCTTCCTTTGTCAGCATCGGATTCCCGATTCGACCTGCAACAAAACTACCATAAGATTCAAGAACAGTTCCCAATAAAGACATATGGCTTTTTGCTAACTCTTCAGAATATTCCTGATCATTTTCAATGTTCAATACAATGTTGCATTGAAGCTTTTTGCCATTTCTTGTTGTTGAAACGTTCAGATCAAAAGATGGAAATGATGAGAAACTTGTGTTGCTGCTTGATCCTTTAGAAGAACTTTCAGATGGACTCTTTGCATTGAATGCTGTTTGAACTTTTGGTGACAAGTTGGTGGATTTATCACTAACACCACCTTTGTAGTAAAGACCGATGTCTTGTTCACCATCGAAATCTTTCATTCTCAAAGCCTTTCTCTGTTCCATCTCCTGAGCTTCAGTCTTTTCAATGAACTTGCTGAGTGTCAGACTGCTAAAACCTTTCTTGTTTCTGAGCATCATGAGATAGGTACCCCAAATCTCTTATGGCAAAGCATCAGCAAGCTTCTCGATCAACTCTTCATTGTCTTTCTCAATACTCAATCTCTTCATGTTTGCTAGCAGATTGCAGTATCTTTCAATAATATGCCTTGTGCTTTCATTCTTCAACCCACGAAACAAATCGAACTGTTTCTTCAAAAGTGATTTCTTGTTCTTAACCATCTCTTGACTTCCATGAAACTTCGATCTTAATACTTTCCAGATCGAATAGGAAGTTCCATTATGTTGTAATAACACCAAGATGTCTTCTTTCACAGCTTGTTGCAATAAACTCAGCATCATTTTTTCATCTTTATATTTCCTTCTAGCATCAGCACTTAGATCTTTAATTGGAACCACCTCTTCATCATCATTCATCGGTCGAATGTATTTTGTCTCGACACATTCCCACGCATCAAGATAGTTAGCTTGCACCCAATTCTCGAAACGTCCTTCCCAACCTTTATATTCTTCGATGTTCATTAGTTTGGGCGGTTTTTGCATAGTGCCCGTTTCGTTTTCCAACATTGTGTTCTGTGCAAGAGAAATAGGAGTGACCGGAGTAGCGAATGCGTTGTAGAATTCCTCGTCCATGATTCGGTTTTTCAAATGAGCTATATCACCTTGTAAGAAATATACCTGATGACATAACAAACAAACAATCAGTTTAAAATGAACTTAATATGTGAATGTGTGTGTCGTTTGAATCGATCTAGAACTCGTGTCGATGATTCGTGAACACGTTTCAATATTGTTGAAGTAAGATCACTGAATGAATAAGCTTGATCAATAGGATATGGATTCAAATGAGCCGACAAGCTTTAAATGATGATTGGGCCAAACGAAATGTGGGCTTCCAATAGACCGCAAACAATAATGAATCACATGGGCCGAACTGTTGACTTTCAAACTAATTATGATTGAGCCAATCTGTAAAGTGGGACTGACACAATGCAGATCACATGCAACTTTTTGATGAACCGACAACAATTAATACAACATCACATGCAATCTAATATCCGACAAAAACTTCTCAAAGGCCGACAACTATAATGAAGATTACTGAATTCCCATACTATACTTGAACCAAGCATTCACGTGACCTCATGACACACTTTAAAACTTTTACATGCAAATCTTTAATATTCCAATAAAACTCTATTATCCAACTTAATTTGATTGGACCAAGGACTTCACATGATTACTTTTGGGCCAGACAATATGCTGTGCTGACAGCTTTTATGATAATAAAATGTGTTCACTTGGGCTGATGACAAACCAATATCACATGTAAACCTTGAATAAAACAATTGACTCTTTCACATGCAAACCGACAACGACTAAGATCCGATAAAAAATTCTTATGTTCTCGAGATATTTCACATGCAGTCATAAATGTTTCACACAAATCAATGCACTTTTCAAACTGTTCACACTTTAAAGCTGAATCACATTAGTTTTTATGAGCGGAATCACAACAATACTTAGGAGCGGAATTAGATTTAACTCAGGAGCGAAATCAAACTTTGAATCTTGGAGCGGAATTAAACAATTCTCTTGAACGAAATCAGAAACATTCTTTGGAGCGGAATCAACCAATTAAACTAATCAGGAGCGGAATTAAGACATATTTTCGAGCGGAATCAACTGTGACGTCATATTTCTCTCGAACATTTTCGAGCTGAATCACAAAAATGACCAGTTTTACTTCGAATTTGGACATGAAACTTTCAAGGCTTTGTTAACTATCAATTCCGAACATACTGTGAAAAATTGAACCGATTTTAACCGTGAAATGATGTTCAATTTGAAAAGAAGGTGTAGAAAAACAGAAAAACGCAGCTGAATTGGCAAGAGCTCTTCTTCCTGAGCTCTGATACCACTTGTAGGATAATTTTTGGATCCGAACGAGTCGGTTAGAAGAGCTTTTCTCAGTTTGAGCGGCGGAAACAAACAAACCGAGTACAATTCAGCAATTATACACTTTAAACTGTCGATTTATATTGATAGAATGACGTTTACAACCTGATGACACTTCGGCAGCACTTCGTTGCAAACCGGAAGAACACACCTAGAACTCTATTCTGATTTCGCTCCTAGAGACCCTATATAAAGGGATCCTGATTTCGCTCCTAGCTATACATTACCATCAGGAGCGAAATCAACATTTACATTATGAGCGAAATCAACAACTTTAACAATGAGCGAAATCAGCAACTTCTTATCATAAATGCTTTTGTCTCATATGAAGTGATGTAATGATGACATCACTATTATGATGTCATCATTAAAGATGATGACATCATCCTCTTTCAGATCCGCAACGAGACTGAGACTCGACATAAGACGAAGACGACAGATGTATGCACCAACAATCATATTCACTGGTGTGGGTGTGCCGCTGGGGACCCAACCTGGTGTGAATTGATGGTCTTCTGTTAGAGTGTGACTCATCTCGATGCTCTCTTCGATGATTTTCTGATTGAGTGTATTCGTATCTCGATGGAGATCTAGATTGAACCTCTGTGTCTTCGATTTGGACTTGGGATGGGCCATCACGTTGAGAAGTGTGAGCACGGGATCCTGGCCTTCGTGATTGAGTTTGGGGAGCAGTTTGTGCACACAGCTGTGTGTATACTGCATTCAATGCCCCCTAAGATCTGACATACCAGGAGATTGGGGTCTCTCCTGGGGGTAAAATTGAGTTTGCAGGGATCTCCGGCTGTACCCCTGGGGTGATGGGTTCATTCGGATGATTGAACTGAGCTCCATCGTCAGCCGAGGCTTCTTCTATAATACCCTCAACTTGGGTATTGTTAACGAAATTTGGCCGATGGCCGCTTTGTCGACGAGTTGAAGTTTCTTCCATATGCAAATGGAATCAATAAAGTGAATCGAAAGAACGAGAGAAAACGGATGAAACAGAGAAAACGGTGGGCGCCAATGAAGAAATACTGGATAAATGACCGGAATTAAATTATCCAGGGGGTTAGGTTCTGCATAAAAGGGGTAGTTCTCTCTCGTTTGATTCGTTGGGAAAAGCCTTCTCCTCCGGTGAACACTGCAAAACAGAACACCGTTAGCCTCGTCACGGGGAAAATTGAGGTTTTCTCCGTGACCCGACTCCGGCGTGAGAATAAGTATGTGTTTATGAAGAAGAAGAAGTATTGGTGAAGTGAGTGTAACTTGAAGTTCATACCTGAATTACTCTCATATTTATAGCCGGGAGTTTGGGCGGGAAAACTCGTTGTTGAAATATTAACGGAAGATGCTAACATCGTAAGCGGTTATTTTCCTTCCGTTAATTCTCTTGATTGAATTGTGAGATCACACGGATCGTGATCTTGATCGACAGCTGGGGTGTTGCCACGTGGAAAGTGGGCAAGTGGAAGTTTCTCTCTAAGTCCATGCCATCATCGTGATTTCAGGGTAGCCTGGGATTATGACACGTGTCCCAGACGGTTATAACCGTCTGGTGGTGCACGATTGAGTCTTCTAGAAGGTGGTTTCCATAATCCGGTGTGACTCCTTATCGTGTGGTATCAGTGCAGTAAATAATATCAAAGTCTGAGTATTATCTAAGCGGAAGTGTTTAAACTAGGATTCTTATCCTTTGTTTGTTATGGAGGAGGGCGCGAGGATTCATGATTTTCCTTTTGGCGCGCAAGTGTCACTAGCTGTCTCTCTTCTAAACTCTTTGTGGGACCAATGCGCGCCCGCGCAAGGTCTAAAGAGGGTTAAAGGACGAGGTTGTGGTATGGTCCCAAGTACTTGATATGAGGTTTTTGGGACCTTACCCCTTCACACACGAAGGTTTCATTTGATTTTTTCTTTTCAGTAAGAGGTTGCTTATTTATAACTTTAAAATTTACCAATTTAGGTGTTATATGTTATAATAACTAGTTTTTGCCCAATCTGCGTTGCGGGGGCATTAAGCCGAATATTTCTCTCTCATAATATGTACGTTTGTGTTTCAGTTACTTGTACATACTACTCTTTTTTTTGAACGACGAGGAACGATGCGCCAACCACCGTGACACCGGGCTCTGTGCCCAAGGTCGACTATTCGACCGCCGCCAGCCCCTTGGCTCTCTCAGATGCGCGGAAACCCGACCTCCACCCGCCCGAAGGCACGACAGTGGAATAATCGGTAAAACCTCGCCTCCCATCCAAGACGAAACGGCGGCACCCGTATTCGCCCTTCACCTGGATGCCGTAGAAAATAATGGGGAGAGTGGGAGTCTAACCTGGGTCGCAAGAAACACCAAGTTTTTCCCCAACCATTCCACCACTACCTCATTGGCTGTACATAACACGGTCTAAAAAAATACACCAGTCAGCCAATTAAAACAAAACACTATCATACTTTTGCTAAAAAAAGTAAAACGATGGAAAAACTATAATTTTAAATTGGGGGCAAAATTGTAAATTTTCAGGACAAATGAGCGTGTACCAGGCAGCTGCATGGCACGAAAAAAAATCTACACCGAATCAACCAATTAAAACAAAACACTACCATAGTTTTGTAAAAAAAATCCCTAAAATGATGGCATGACTGTAATATTACACTGGAGGAAAGTCGTAATTTGATAGGAAAAAAAAATAAAAACAATGGCAAAACTGTAACTTTGAACTTAGGGCAAAACTGTAATTTGGCTAGAAGAAGAAAAAAACAAAACCAATGATAAAACTGTATTTGGCTAGAAGAAGGAAAAAAAACCAATATCAAAATTATAAATTTAAACATGATAAACTCATAATTTGGCTGAACCAATAGAAAAGTGCATGTGACACTATTCGCTCCATGTGAATGGTAGACATATAAAATTGTAAGCCATCATCATAATAAAAATGAGCCATCTTGAATCAAGAACATGATGGTTCGATTCAAACTTTCAATTACCACCCAATCTGTAACATTTCTCTCCTTTTTTTTCATTTAACAAATCAAAACAGATTTTGTATCAAATAAAAAAAGAGTTAAATGTCATTTTAGTTCTTGTGGTTTGTGACATTTTGTCAGTTTAATCCAAATGTTTTAATTTTTGCCTGTGAGTTCAAAAAAGTTTCACGTTTGTCATTTTAGTCCACTGGGTTAACTTCATCCCTTTTTTTTTGTTAACAAGAAAGGCAATTCGGTCATTTTATATGTAATTATATTAACTATAAGGATAATTCGGCCATATAAAATGACCAAATTGCCCTTCTCGTTAACAGAAAAAATGAATGAAGTTAACCCAGTGGACTAAAATGGCAACGGTGAAATCTTTTTGGACCCACATGCGAAAAATAAAACCTTTTGATTAAACTGGTAAAATAACCCAAACCACAGGGATTAAAATGACATTTAAAAAATCTAATTATGGGTCAAATAATATATATTATTTGTAGGGCTGCAAACGAACCAAACGTTTGGCGAACAGTTCGTGAACCGTTCGGCGGGAAGTTCGTTTGTGTTCGTTCGTTTATTAAACAAACGAACACGAACAGGAAATTTCGTTCGTTTAGTTAAATGAACAAACATGAACAGAGATCATGTTTGTTCGTTTATGTTCGTGAACGTTCGGTAACGTGTTCAAAAGTTCATTAGTGTTTTTAGTTTTTATATATAGTTAAATACTTCAAAATTCAAATAAATCAAATATCTAATAAGTGTAAGTGAATTATATATTCTGATCATGAACGATTGTTTGTGTTCGTTTGTTTCCATTTGTGTTCATGAACATTAGTTTGTGCTCATTTGTGTTCATCAACGTTTGTTTTTGTTCGTTGCCTAAAATTAACAAACAAACACAAACGAACATGAACAAGTTCATTTCCTTAACAAACAAACACGAACATAAAATCTCGTTTGATAAGTGTTCGTGAACGGTTCGCGAACACATACATTTCTTAACAAACGAACACGAACAAGGTCTTGTTCGTGTTCGTTTGGTTCGTTTGCAGCCCTAATTATTTGAGCTAAACTGAAAGAAAACCTTTTCAATAAAAATTTGTTTTAATGGCATTAAAGATTTTTTTTTTCTTTCAATAAAAATATCAATTTCTCAACTGCTTTGACGTTATTCATTTATATCACATTTATTACAATTATGATTTCGTTTTCTACTCATTTATTAGGCTACAGGTTATGGTGATGGTCTTTCCTTGAAGGATGGTCCGCCACGTAAGCGCCACGTAGAATGGGTATGAGGATGGGGCAAAGAGGATGGAGGTATGGAAATGGGGGATGATCCTAAAATATATATTATATATTGTATGTATATATGTCTGTGAGGAACATTTGTCCTCATTTGGACCGTCCTGAACGGCAAGAAGAAGACAGAGATGACGTGACGGAGGGGGGAGGGGGCGAGATGGAGGATCGAACGGCGCCGGGCCGGGACGGTGAAGGACGAACCTCCATACCGTCCAGCCTTATGTGATGTATAGACAGTTTGATCACCAAAGAGTTTTATCACTACTAAAATGATATCCCCATGTAACGTTAATGGTTTAGTGGACTATGATGTAAAATTATATTTCATTGTTGTTCTACACTTGCAAATGTAAAATCGACCATTTACAATTTCGTTTTGTCGTAAGATGTATTTACGTACTTTTATTATATTATTTCTTTTTTTTTTAATCCAAAAGTATTTCATTCCAATCACCAGTGCAAATTACATAAGGATAGCAGGTAGACGAGCAACAAACTGCGCCCCCATCCCCTTCTGAATATAAATTAGATCCATCATTCAGTATGTTCGTATTAATTTTTTTTATTTTTTTTGAACGGCTCCTCTGTCATCTGTGGAACTTGAACCCAAGACTTTTCCTTCACAACTCAGGTATGTTCGTATTAATAAGTTGCATATCTGAAATAGTCAAAAGTCAATAGCTATTATTGAATAGGGACCACAAGTTTGTTATTTCTGTATAATTGTCATCAATGTTTATATTGTACAAACATAATTATGATAATTATATTGTAATAACAAAATGACCTTTATTAAACAAGATCTTTTTCAACCATATTAAAATATTATTAAACATAAAAACACGCCTGGACAACGTTAATCATTTCAAATAAAATCTTTTAAACCTTTTTGTGTGTTTTTCTTTTGTTTTATTCACAAGCTAGTTTGGTATCAAAGCTGCTTAAACAGATAGCAAAAGCTTGAAATGCAGACAATGGATACCGGTAATCCATGGTGAACATGTCTTTACCGACTTTGCCGAACTGCAAGATGACTTTGTCATGCTCCGGTTGAGCCGGCTGCGACGTTCCTGCTGCTGCGGGTGGCGGTGGTGGTGCCGTTGGCGGTTGTTGGGTGGCGATCAGCTGGAAGTTCTTCACAGATGCGATCGTCACCCGTCCCTTGAAATTCAAACACCAGCATTGCAACTGTTCATGCCACCGAGGCGCCTTGTTTTTTAACACCAAAGGCAATTTCGACTTTTCACTATCGGGGACGTCGCTTGATATGGCGGCACCCAAGATTTCGGAAAACCTCGAGCTGCTGAACTCGGTTGACCGGTCAAGGGACTTTGAGAAGGAAATGCTTCTGAAAGAGTCTTCTAAGGGGTGGGAAGGGAGGAGGAGTTCCGGTTGACCAGGGACCGAGCCGCCTAGCTCGAGTGATGACGCGGGGATTGACTGCATGACGCAGTGCATCTTGCGTGGGCCCCGTGTCCCAAGAACGTTAAGCTCGTAGGTGATGTGGGCGATGCTGTAGCTGCCACTTGGCACTTTTGGTGAGACTTTCGTGGAGTTGAATCTTCGACTTGACCGACCCGGTGGTGGTACATTAGCATTGAATTGTGAAGGCTGTGTGTCGTATATTATAAACTTCGTCCCGAGAAAATTCGATCTGAAACACATGCAATAAACATGGTTGTGTACAAACTTAAAGAGTGTTCGGATGAGAAATGCGTAATTGGAAAATAAAAAAACAACAGAACTTTAGTTATCTACCTTAGCTTTCCAATGTAATTGCTGCTTGATCGGGACATGTTATCGGGATCCATTGATATGACATACTCGGTGCACGTGGTTCTGCGCTTTCTTTTTGCAGAAAGCAAAAATTTTCCGTTTTCTACAAGCAAAGCTGCTGCATTAACAAAATTCAAACAAATTAATAGAAGAAATAATATCCTTGTTCATACACAAATACTTGGTGGGCCTCTCTTGGTTTAAAAAGAGTGGCAATCCGATGCATTTTGATCCCAAAAGCCGATGTGTGATGCACAATACGCGTAGCACACACATCACGTAAGCGATGCGCTCGTTAAAAAAATATTTATAGATAATATTTTAACTTGTCAACCTTTAAACATTAATATAT